>JAUMHM010085423.1:0-11626 GCA_032362435.1 Melikaiella ostensackeni | reverse complement strand
ACCGGCTCAGGGATCGAACCCCGGACCTCTAGTAGGAAGTCCGAGCGCTTAACCGTCTGAGCCACCGAGGCTCCTTAATTATAATTATTTTTTACTTATATTATTATTACCATTATTATTATTATTATAGCGCTAAGCCAAATCCCTTTTAGGGTAAGCGCAACTTGTTCGGTCTTAGCCTCGTTATACTACACACACAAACACACACACAGTTGCGTATTGCTCATTCAAATAACGCATTCTTTTCACAACACCGTTCCGACACGGGTCGCTTATCACACAAAAATACTCGAACTGACTGATAAACTGATAAACTCTACCGTTCTCAGCACACATATTCATGAATTCGCTCACCCACACAAACAAATATTCGCCACCATTCTTAAGTATTTCAGCGGTGATACCATTTACAACAGCAGCCTTAACACTAATTAGTTTTGAGTATCTCCAGTCTCTCTCTCTACAGCCACAGTATCGCACACTCCAAGTGCACTCTCGTAGATTTTGACGCTTTTCGCTGCTTTTCGCGATACACTATGTACACTTCTAATTTCTTCAACACCTCGCTTTTAAGTTGCTTCTGCTTCAATTTAATATTAATCCTTCTTTTCCTCCATCCTTGACCTAGGTTTATTTTTTATACTATGAGGTAGTGATACGTTCCACATTTAGAGCGTCTCTCTTACTAGCCCTCTGAGGCTCTTATCCGCTACAACAAAGTTAATCCAAGTATATACTGGTTCCCCTGCACCAAGTATACTTGTTGATCCTAACATGTCTGAACCAAGTATTTGTAATAGACAACCCTTTTCCTTAACATAAGCTAATCAATTTCTGTCCGTCGCCGTTCGTTTATGGATTCTCGGAATGAGCGCACACCCTGTCTATACCTTCACTTTGCACATCAACTCAGCTATTCATATCTTCAAATAGAATGATTCTTTTCTCAGGATCACAAGTACCTACAGAATCACTTAACGAGTTCCAGAAGGTATCTTTCACATCACCACTGCCACCATCAACTGAAGCGTAGCATGCTATAATAAATAGCCTTTTGATTCTCACTTTTATTCTAGCAAATAGTAATCTAGGAGATACACATTCATACTTTTCGACATGCTGTTTTGCTCTCTCATTTATAATCTGACCGACTCCTTGGCTACCATGTGATTCATTATCTACTCCTGATCAAAGTTACAGTCCATTCTCTATCTTTTTCACCTTACATGCCTTGTTCTTTTTTTCTGGTACCCATAAAATATCTAACTTCCTTACGCGCATTGTATAGCGCAGTTCCCATTCCTTAAGATCATTGACATTCCTAGAATCCAAACACTCAATCTCCATTCATCGCCTAAAACTTTTCTGAGGGCATGTACATATATGTGTATATGTAAGATTCCGCCTTATCACACTAATTGGCTGACCTAAACTGAGTTAAACTACTTAAAATCCTTTAGTTCTGTGACAAATTGACTCATGCTACTTAATACCCACTATGCCAAGCTCAAAGTGAACTTTACTACTTGATACACATGACGTCCGACTCAAGATGAGTTATAAAACTTGGTATCCTTTACCGCTGGCTCAAAATAACTAGTACTACTTCACAAACTTACACCTTATAACACCCGTTGTGACTGACTTGAAATGCATTATTTTGCTGGACATCTCTTAGGTCCGGCATAAATTGAGTCGTACTACTTAAAGTTGAAGATGGCTGGCTTAAAATTAATTACACTACTGCATGTCACTTATCTGCTGTTCGATCTAAAAAGACCTGCAAGTGTTGTCGGGCTGAACGCAGATATTCAAGAAAAATCGTTTGCGCCAAGAACTTTAGTGTAAGATCTTTTTTTCATTAAGGCACTTACCCCTTTTGGGTTGAACGCATGTTCTCTTTCTGATTTTTCAATATGAAATTGATTATTCAATAAATTTCTATGAGAAAATGCACTTGCGTATTTTTCTGGATTCAAATCCCAGCTAACAAATATGCAAAGTCGTTTGCGGAGTATCTCGCTGTGAAGTTATCATGCGTCGACCCTCGATACAATACAAGAAATCCGAAAACGACATGCGAGGCATGGTGGGTTCAGTTTGAATTTGGTATGTTTCTACTTGTTATTGCATACTTCTGTTCTACTCTTCGTTTATTACTGAGATATGAAATTTGTGTTCGAAAATTTTTTTCACACTTAAACTTTGTCAGTGTATTTAAGATTAATTCTACGCATTGGATTTATAGTCGATTATTGGATTTAATATTAAATCCCAGGAATTATCCTCAATAAAATTCATATTTTCACTTAAGAAGCTGTTCAAGCATCACGTAAGCAAACGAAAGAATAAATATGTAAGAGATAATAATATGATGAATGCAAATCTGAGAAAGATGTCAATATGACATTTATTCTTCTGTATGCTTACGTAATACTTGAACAGCCCCTAATCCAAACTTTTAAATTTTCTAAAATATTTCCTATTGATCCTAGGATATTGTAAGTCTAGGACTGTCAACAAAGTGACCATGTTAAATACAACGAAACCCTTTGAAATGAAATTAAGGAAAAATCTGTACTGTTGTATCAGCGACCTTCTATGACATTCATGTTTTCACTCAACTCAAGCTTCAAAATATTCTAAAATGTTGACTATTTATCTCAGGACGATAAAAATCTTACATCCATCGATAAAGTGACTATGTGGGATGCAAAAAACCCTTGTCTTGAGTAGGGAAAAGAATATTTAAAAGAGAAACCTCTACTGATTTCTAGGCCACCCTCGATAAAATTCATATTATCACTCAACCCGAACTTGAAAATTTCGTGAAATGCTTTCTATTAATAATTCGTAGACTTAAATCAACCAAACATATATGCTAGATTGGTTTAATCAGCTTTATATGCTTAAATATTTAAAAAATCTAAACTTGTCGTTTCCACACTAACAGTTTAATAAGAGATTTGAACGAAGCTTATTAATGATAAGAGGATTGCAAACTACTAAGAAGCTAAACTTCAAATCAGAAGGCAATGCAATAATTGACGAGATGCTCTAAGGCAATAGTTATTAAGCCGGTAAAGTAAGGACTGTAGCGTAGATCAGGTCGCTTTTCTAAGATATACATTTAAAAATTCTTTCAGCTCCTTCCACGCGCTTATTTTTCAATAATTTCAGTGGTTTTAGATATTCTTTACGTTTAGTGGGCATTTCCCCCATGGACAACAAAATTCACGTATTTTCTCTGCTGTAATACATAAATTTCCCAAAATTCTTTAAATCTCTTCAAATATTCTTTACGTATAGTGGGCATTCCCCCTATTGACAACACACTTTACGATAAGTATTTTATCTGCAGTATTTCATCTGCTGTAGAACACAAATTGCTCAAAGGCCTCGGTTTCTAAAGAAAACAGGTTTTCCAAATTTACGCAGCAAATTTTAAAAAGTTTCGTCGGTTTGACAAAGACGAGCTTCATAACAGTCTCGAATTTCATCTTAAGATTTTTCTCTCAAACAGTCGCAAATGAACCGTGGCGCGAGTCGGGTCGATTTTCTAAGAAAAACATTTCAGAATTATGTCAGCTATTCCACGCGTTTATTTTTCGATATTTTTTAGTGTTTTTCAACATTCTTTACGGGTAGTGGGCATTTCTCCTACTGACAACAAAATTGACGTATTTTATCTGCTGCAATACATTAATTTCCCAATATTTCGCAGTGTTCTTGAATATTCTTCACGTGTAGTGGGCATTTCTCCTATTGACAACAAAATTCACGATAAGTATATTTGTAGTATTTTATCTGCTTAAATACATAAATTTCTCAATATTTTTCAAGTGTTTTTAAATATTCTTCACGTGAAGTGTGCATTTCTCCTATTGACAATACACTTCACGATAAGTATTTCATTTTCAGTATTTTATCTGCTGTAAGACATGAATTTCCCAAAGGCCTTAGTGTTTAAAGGAAATAGGTTTTCTAAATTTATGCAGCAAATTTTAAAAAGTTTCGTCGGTTAGCTGAAGACGAGGCCCGTAAGAGTCTCGAATTTCATCTCAATATTTTTGTCTCAAACAGTCGCAAATGATTCGTGGCGCGAGTCGGGCCGCTCTTCTAGGAAATACATTTCAGAAATCTGTCAGCTTCTTCCACGCGCTTGTTTTTCAATATTTTTCGGTGTCTTTAAATATTCTTGACGTGAAGTGCGCATTTCTCTCATTGACAACACACTTCACGATGCGTATTTTATTTGCAGTATTTTGTCTGCTGTGAAACATAAATTTCCAAAGGGCCTCAGCTTCTAGAAAGAACAGGTTTTCCAAATTCACGCAGGAAATTTCAAAAAGTTCCGTCGGTTTGACAAAGACGAACTCCGCAAGAGTCTCCAATTTTATCTCAAGATTTTTGTCTCAAACAGTCGCAAATGAACCGTGGCGCGAGTCGGGCCACTCTTCTAGGAAATACATTTCAGAAATCTGTCAGCTTCTTCCACGCGCATGTTTTTCAATATTTTTCGGTGTCTTTAAATATTCTTCACGTGAAGTGCGCATTTCTCCTATTGACAACATACTTCACGATGCGTATTTTATTTGCAGTATTTTATCTGCTGTAAAACATAAATTTCCAAAGGGCCTCAGTTTCTAGAGAGAACAGGTTTTCCAAATTCACGCAGGAAATTTCAAAAAGTTCCGTCGGTTTGACAAAGACGAACCCCGCAAGAGTCTCCAATTCCATCTCAAGATTTTTGTTTCAAACAGTCGCAAATGAACCGTGGCGTGAGTATGGTCGCTTCTTTAAGAAATACATTTGAAAATTCTGTCAGCTTTTTCCACGCGCTTATTTTTTAATATATTTTAGTGTTCTTAAATATTCTTTACGTGTAGTGGAAATTTATCCTATTGACTAGAAAATTTACGTATTTTGTATGCTGCAAAACACAAATTTCCCAATATTTTCCAGTGTTTTTGAATATTCTTTACGCGTAGTGGGCATTTCTCCTATCGACAAGACACTTCACGATAAGTATTTTATTTACAGTATTTTATCTTCTGTAAAACATAAATTTCCGAAAGGCCTCAGTTTTTAAAAAGAACAGATTTTCCAAATTTACGCAGAAAATTTTGAGAAGTTTCGTTGGTTAGACAAAGACGAGCCCCGTAAGAGTCTCGAATTTCATCCCAAGATTTTTTCTCAAACTGTCGTAAATGAACCGTGGCGCGAGTCGGGTCGCCTTTCAAAAAAATATATTTAAAAATTCTGTCAGCTACTCCCACGTGCTTATTTTTCAATATTTCTCAATGTTTTTAAATATTTTTTTCACATGCAGTGGGCATTTCTCCTGTTGACAACAAAATTCACGATGAATATTCTATTTGTAGTATTTTGTCTGTTGTAAAACATGAATTTCTCATCTATGGGTAGTTTCGGAAAATTTTGAAAACTTTCGGAAATTTATGGAAAGTTTTCGGAAGTATGAAAGATTTTGAGAATTTGTGAGTTTTCAAAAATTGAATTTTTGAAATGAAAACTCAAGGAAGTTTCTAAGCTTGTCAAATTTTTATTCACGGTTGAGATTTCTTATCAGATTTCCGAAGCAATGAATGGTTACTCCTCATCTTAGAGGCCAAACTGCAGGAGACTAGTGCCCTCCTCAGTGCACAACACAGACCAATCACAACTCCTTTGGTTCTGGCTTTGTTTTCATATTTTCCATTGAGTGACTGAAGTTTGGTGGGACTGATGCTATGAATGGACATTCCACCTCATGAAGATTCAACTGCTCAGTTTGGATATGACTTCATACACATAAAATAAATTTCTTGCATAAAGTTGCAGTTGGGTGTATACTTTCAACAATGAATAATACAAATAATAACGTAGCCTAATTGAGGCTAGATATTTCATGTGTACCGGAAACAAAGAAGAGGGGATGTGAGGTAAGAAAGATAGAGAAGGGACTCGAGTTCTGCTCAGGAGTAAATAATTAATCATATTGTAGCCAAGGTGTCGGTCTGATTATGAATAAGAGAGCAAAATAACATGTCAAAAAGTATGAATGTGTATCTCCTAGATTAATATCGATGAGAATGAAAGTAGGAATCAGATGGCTATTTTGAAAGCATATTACGCTCCAGATGATGATGACAGTAGTGATGTAAAAAATACCTTTTGGACTCGCTAAATGATATTACAGGCACTTGCGATCCTGAGAAAAGGATCATTTTATGCGGAGATATGTATAACTGCTTTGGTGTTGTACGCGAAGGTACCGACAGGGTACTGCACCATTTTGGGGGCCTAAAGAACGAATAGTAACAGGGATAAATTAATAAGCTCATGCTTAGAAAAGGAATTGTTCATTACAAATACTTGTTTCAGACACAAAATGATCCACATGTATTCTTGGTGCAAAGGCAAAAGCCTCTGTAGCCTCCCTAGAAAATGACTATAGGGATAAAAACAGAAAAGCCAAGATACTAGTCGAAGGAAGCAAGGATGAAATCAAAGCGCAAGAAGATGAAAAAAATCAGAAATGATTCTAAAGGAAATAAGAAATTATTTTGGAAATAAATCAAGAAGATTAAGAAATAACAACAAGTGATTACTTCTAGATCGATCTTAAACCTATCCCTTCTCCCTCACACTCCTCATTTGCTCTTATTATATAAATACCTTGATCCCCGTCAGTGTATCGAGGCTAGAACCGAACGAGTTACGCTCACCCCGAAAGGGATCTGGCTTAATTGTATAATAAAAAAAAGTTTTGAAGCAGTGGATGAGCTGGATTAGCGAGCTATTGTACTGCATAAAAGTTTTAAGGAAGTGGTATCGGTGAACGGAACTGAAAAGCTTAAGAAACTTCAAAAAGTATCCATACTGAGGAGGTGATGAGAATGGCTTGCCTTATTTTGCCAGACAATATGGCAAAGCATAAGGGCCTTAGCACTTTCCTTTACCACGTGAGAATATTACCGTTCTCGTTGACTACCATCGATTGGCCGCTATACAATTCTTTAACGAGCTCAACTTCCTTTCAGACCTTTGAGGGTGAGCTGCGCCGGCCGCTCACTCTCAACATAGTTCAAAGTTTCCAATAATGCTCGAGTAGTTAATGACTTTTATGTACTATATATGCATGCACTCGTAGCTCCACATACGAACATTGTAGGCTCTGGAACTCAAGACCTTGTGCACACATTTCAAGATCCCTGGAAAAATGAGATATTATTTCAATGAACAAACTTTTCAGCTTCTTCAACATTGTTCACAATTTAGTGCCCTTGATGACTTTTTGAATTTTTGAAAATGAAATTTGATTAATGCAGGATCTTTTTTATTGTGAGTTCACACTTTCTACGTAAAATGAACAAATATGCAAAAATAAAAATATTGTTGCAAAATTTTTTTTATTGATTGAAATGTTCACTTAATAAATTCTTATGTAAATCTATGTAAATATAACACTTTTGATAAAAAATTCGCTTCTTTCTTGAATTTCCAACAACTGAATTTTCAACTGTTTTGGTAGCAATTTCATCTTCTTTGGTTAAAAACGCAACTGTTTGGTTGAAAATTAACTTGTTTTGGTTAAGAATTCAAGTATTTTGTTAGAAAACTGAACGATTTCGTAGAAAATTTACTTTTTCTTTGAAAATTTATATTTTAGGGTTGAAAATTTAATTGGTTTGTAAAAAAACTCGTTTCTTTTTCTAGAAAATTCAACAGTTAAGTTGCAATTTGTTTGCTTTCTTGACTGAAAAATCCTTCTTTGTTGATAATTTAACTCTATTGTAGGAAATTTGTTTTGTTGGTTTTAAAATTCGTCTTTTTTGGTAGAAAATTAATCCTTTTGGCTGAAAATTTAACTGTTTAGTTCAACTATTGATACACTTTGGTTGAAAATTTAACTATTTTGTTGGAAATTCGTCTTTTTGCTTGAAAATTCATAATTGGTTGGAAGTTAAACTACTTCGTTAAAAATTCTTTTTTTTGTGAAGATTAATTTCATTGGTAGAAAATTCAACTGTGTTGTTGGAATTCGTCTTTTTGGGTGGAAAATTCGACTTTCTAAGCTGAAAATTTAACTATTTGGTTGAAGGCTAACATTTTCGTTAAAAAATCATATGTTTTGGGTTAGAAATTCAATTGTTTTGTAAAAAATTGAACAAATTGGTTAATTTTTTGTCTTTCTTGACTCAAAATTCCTTCTACGTTGAGAATTAAACACTTTTCCTGAAAACTGCTTAGTTGACAATTAATTCTTCTTCGTTGAGAAATTAACTATTTTGTTGGAAATTTGTCTTTTCCTTTGAATGCAATTGTCTTCTAATCATGATGAAAATCTGTTTCGGTTGAAATATCAACTATTACATTCAACATTGAGAACTCTTCTTTTTTGTTTGAAAATTTACCTGTTTTGTTGAAATTTGTCTTTTACTTGTTGAAAATTCAATTGTGTTGTAGAAAATCGAACAGTTTGATTAAAGTTTTTTTCTTTCTTGACTCAAAAAATTTTCTCAGTTAGAAATTTAACTTTTTCTTTGAAAACTTGTCTTTTTTATTTGCAAATTCCTGACTGCAGGATAAATCAAAATTAGCTTAAAAAGTATAAGAGTGCTAAAATCAAAGTTGAAAGTTTTTCTTTTGTTAGGCATGATGAAAGGAAAACTTAATTTTCTATTAATTAAAACTCAAGGAAAACAGAATAAACGTAGACCTTTTTAATGATTAATGATAAAATTAAAAACTAATTGGAAAAAATCAATTCCCACAATCATCGATAGCTCAATGAAAAAAAAAAAAACTAAAGGCAGACCTTTTCAATGTATTGAACTATCGATGACTGTGGAAATTAATTTTTTTTTCAATTACGGTTTTAATTTTATCACTCAGCATGGAGTAATAGTAAGTAGGCCAGACGATAATGCGCGTTCGGATGACAAATGAACCTCGAACTTTTGCACAAAGTTCGGAAAAGGACGTACGCTGAATTGTACAGAGTCGCTTTGTTTTGAGTGGAGTTTCTGCGAGAGAAATGCCAGGAATTTTTGATTGGTCGTTTCTTGGCGGTAAATTTGAATCATGAATGACAATATTAGACAGCCAACGTACTTTTTGATCATGATTCTTATTATTATTATCATTATTATTATCATTGTTATTATTATTTTAGATTCGTTCTTATTTTCTAATGTGAAAATTAGTCTTTTTAATATCTATACAACATTCAAGGTTTAAATTTATATTTCAAAAAGAGAATTATGAACTTGAAGAGAGATGTATTTGAAAACATTATTTCTTTAATAATAGTTAAAATTGTAAGTTATTCTGAAATATAATTATATCTAGAAATTTGTCAAAACTATAATACGAAAATAAGTTTAATACTTGAAGCAGCGTGGCAACCACTGAAATCTCGATTTCGAGAAAAAAAAAAGTAAAAATCAAATAAATATTTTCAACTCAGACAGAAGTAACATACTTCCCAACTATTTTTTGTTACGTCCATCTCTAGAAATGCCACCATTCACCACACCTAAATAAACTTGATTCGTTAAACGTCCATCATTCATTCTTTCAACATGATCAAACTGTGTCAGCAAATTTCATACATTCTTGTCAATCAACGTTTCTTTTACACCACACTCTTTGAGAAACCACTTATTACTATTTCATTGCTAACAATACCGCACAGTGGATGCAAGCGCATAATCATATATTGAAATTTTAGCTCTATTCGTTACGCTTTTACTTCTAGTAATAGCTCGTAAGCTGCTGATGACCTTTCTACCCTCGTGTACACGTCTGGATATTCTGCATCTATCTTTTCGTCGGCAGTAAATGAACTTCCAAGATACACGAAATCATCAACTTGTTCTATCCTCTCTTCGTTCAAGGCAATGTTAAATACTACATTTTCACCGCTTTTTTCAAACACAATAATTTTTGTTTTATGCACGTTAATCTTAAGACCCATACTCTTCATGATGGATCCAGTCTGCTCATCATTATCTACAAATTTTCGACTGTTTCTGCTGTAAAAATCTTATCATCGCAGCCTTGGCTAATGCCCTGCTCAATATCAAACCAATCGTTCAGTTGTCCATTAACTCTTACACTCGCTTTACTTCCACTATATATTGATTTTATTGCTTTTAGAAGCCAACCCTTCACTTCATATTCTTTCAGGTCCTTCCAAAGTTTAGATCTATTTGCGATATTGAAAGCTTTTTCCAGATGAACAAATGCACAGGAAATCTCTTTTTATTTTCAAGCTTTTTTTTATGATCTGTCTCAAGCTTTACATCTGGTGGTTACATCAGGACTTCCCAGATCCTTTCCTTAGTCATCCCCGTGTTTTTTGCAATAAGGTGAATGTCCCAGTAATGCTTATAGTCCCAGTCATGGTTATAGCTAAGTGAAAATACAAAATTCTATGAATAAGACCTTTCATTTTCCAATTACAAAAGTTCTCAATAAAAAAAAAACGTTCGCGATCTGGAGCTTTTTTTCAATTTTTTTATTTAAATTCTGAGATGTCGCTATTTGCCTCACATCTTACGCGTCGCTTACCAGAGAGAGGTTATAACACTTCAACATCTCTTTTTGTCTTGCATTAATAACTATCTGTGTATATTGATCTGAGTATGATGGAAAGATATTATAAACTTCAGCGATGTAATGGTTATAGTTCCAGTCATGGATATATTAGCTGAAAAACGATCTGCCTCACGTTTCAGCTGTGATACTATCCATACCAGCAGCCTAACCATTCTTTAGTTTCTCAATTGCGGACATAAATTCGCAGGTGTTGATTCTTGTGTCACTTATTTCTTAATCTTTTTGACCTATTTCCAAAATAATTTATTTCCTTCAGAATTATTATTGATTCTTTTCATCTTCTTTCGCTTTGATTTCATCCTTGCTTTCTTCGACTATTATCTTGGCTCTTCTGTTTTTATCCCTACAGTCATTTTCTAGGGAGGCTACAGAGGCTATACTCTTCATACTGGTAGCCAGTCTGCTCATCATTCTCTGCAAATCATCGACTGATTCTGCCGTAACAACCTCATCATCTGCAAACGTCAGTCCACGTATTTTCACTGTTCCGAGATCAACACCGTCTGCCTCCAAGAGAGTTGGGCTTAGACACTTGTTATATCGAACATCCAGAGGAACATAATGCAGCCTTGCCTGATGCCCTGCTTAAGGGCCCTGGAAATTGAATGTAAATCGGACTTATAGGATTCAGGCTAAACGGTGAAGCCGTTTTGTCCGATTTTTTGTATAAATAATTCAAAGAGTATAGAGACCCCCGGTACAGGCCGCTTTTCTCGAAAAAAATCTATTTTTTATATAATAATTAGAAGAAAAAAATGCGCTTCGATGATATCGTTGTAGTAAAGTGTTCTACTATTCAATGAAGCAGGGAGCAGGTAAGGCAGTTTTCGAGCTCGGACTTTCCTTTGGGCGACCCTAGCGAGAAAAGGGAAAACTACCATCCGTTATGACTCAAGCCTGCAGGTAATGAAACGCCCACTATGACCAACATACAGGGTTTGATTGAAAAGTAATGAGCCTTCCCGCGCGGAGCGTCTGCCAAGCGATCAACCGAATCGGC
>JAUMHM010085422.1:0-11629 GCA_032362435.1 Melikaiella ostensackeni | reverse complement strand
CCAGCCGATTCGGTTGATCGCTTGGCAGACGCTCCGCGCGGGAAGGCTCATTACTTTTCAATCAAACCCTGTATTTACTTAAACATTTTAAATTATTTTCTTAAATTTGAACATTCAAAACACATCGCAAGGTTAATTTTCAGAAACATTTTGATTCAGTAAAAGATACTTCAGAGTGAAAAAATTATTTTCTTCTATTTTCTCAAGCCTTGTTAAAACATACGAAATCACAAACAGAAGGGAACGGGTTTTTCGATATTAAAATTTAATGGAAAAAATTAGTGAAAATAGAAAACTTTAATAATTTGTCTTATTTTACTACATAACTTTTGAAAGTCTTACCTTGCAAAAAATTATTTTAAACAAATAAATTTGGCATTCTTCTGCAAACAATAAATTTTAGCTTGATGTTACTAAACTCTCAAATATTGCAAGAATTTAACAAATAAATGTAGCAAATTTGTTGACAGTTTTCTTAGTGTATCAGAAATTTAATTATTCATTCATGATCTAAGTGCAGTATATTTTAATTTAAAATTATTCTAGGTAGATTCTTCTGATCTATTCGAAGAGAGAAATTGTTCACTAGAGCCTGATAGAGCCCTCATCAGTTTTTTCTAGACTAGAAATTCTAGTCGAAGCCTCATTAGTTACAGATAGATTTCCTATAACCGATACTAAGCATGGATACAAAAAACAAAACAAAAAAATTATTTTATGTTGAAGGTCCTTTATAAACTTAGCATTTCGGCACACAATGCGGGCCTTCATCAGGAAATTGAACATTTCTTAAAAATTAAGTAGTATTATTTTAATAAAATAAATTAAGGTAATATGTAGTTATAAACTTAATGTGTCATATACATATCGCTCCAAAAACACGTGTGCATTGTTCGACATTACTTATAATTCTTAAAAATTTTTTGACTCCACACAGATAATAATAATATATACTCATCAAGTTCATAGCTAGTACCGTAATTTACTTTAGCAAAATAATATAACTTAATTTTAGAGGAATGATCAATTTCCTGATGAAGGCCCGCATTGTGTGCCGAAAGGTTGAGAAATTTATAAAGGATGTTTAACACCTAAAATCGTTTCTTTGTTTTTTAAATTGTACCGGAATACCAAAGAAAGAAACTATTATTGGCATTCAACTATACCAATGGTCGAAAAAAAAACAATTTGGAATCTAAGCTCCAAATTTAGGATTAATTCATATCTTTATTTTTGAATGGAATTAAACGTACTTTTATTATTATTATAGCGTGAAGTGTACCTGAAACAAGATATTTCTAAAGACTTTTTGAATTTATGAAAAACATTCTTGATGCTTAATAATTTCATAGACTTTTCAATCTTGAACTTTGAATTCAGATTCAATCCGGGAGCCTCCCTGAAAAAATTCTTAAGTTTCAACTTATTTTCAGACAAGATAATAATTCCTGTTTGTGGACCAAATTCTACACCTGCCCTGTGTGCAAATCCTTGTCCAAAAACATGCGCTAATTATAATGATACTATAATTCATCCATGTCCTAAAGTAAGTATATGAAAAATATATTTGCCAAATAAATTATGTAATCCTTTTTAAAAAAATATTCACGTACTATTTTACAAATTTTCTTTATTTCAATAGATTTGCGGTAGAGGTTGTAACTGCAATAACGGATTTGTGAAAGATGAAAAGAAGTCTAATGCATGTGTTTTACCCAAAGACTGTACCCCATAAAATATTACGTACAATACATCAAATATTATTATGTATTAATATTTACACTTATTAAATTATTCATTAATTCCGCCCAAAATAGTTAAGAAGAGCAAAATAATATTTCCATGATAAACATTTTTATAACACCAGTAAAGAATTTGCGAAAAAACCTTCTTCACTTTTTTGAAAATTTTCTTATTTTTGCCTATGGAATATAATGGAAATTAAACTGAAATAGATTATGAAAAATCAATCCAAAACTTCTGAATAAAAAAAACTATTCATCTTGCAATATGAAAAAAATGTAAGCGTTGATAAGATTCTTGTTTATGCAGACACAAATGCGATATCAACATGTTTTCATTTGTCATCCAATAAAAGGAAAAAGTGAAATATAAGATTCCCCGAGTTCCTTGAGAATTTCATTTTACCTTTTTATTTAAATAAAGGAAACATTTGTTGGCATTTGCGCAGTTGTATGAAAGGCACTAACGATTCGAGAACATATGTTAGTTTCGATACAATTTTTAATTTACAAGAACTACTATAATAATCTCTCTCATTTTCATTATTTTAATAATCGTTGGTTTCGCATCAGCGCTTAAGTAATATTAGAAATTTTGTATATTTCTGTCATATATTTTGCATGAATAAACAAATCTGATCAAATATTAATTTATTATTTTCAACTTCATGAAAAAAATGTCTTGTACTTGAGCATTTTATACACTCTTTTGAGTTCAAACTGGTAACTCTGATGCTGATTATATCGATAATAAAATTCACCGATGCTCTTTAGTAAGTATATGAAGTTTAAATGATAATTCCTTTCTGAAAATAGAGATTTGGATCTGTAAACAAGAAATGTGTCAATTAATTCATATTATTCAGTATTCTCAATAATCACATGATGCATTGAAGTCTGAATGTATAATATTTATTTTATTTAAGCAGATGTATTATTTTGAAATATATTTTGTCACATATAGATAAATAAATAATAATGTCATATCCTAGTTTTTACAAATTTTCAATTCGTTTGCATTTAATAAAAGATTCTCATACACAATGCTACGCAATACTGAAAAAATCTCCGACCCCTTCCTATCACAGCAAAACAAACTATATAAAATCGCATGACGTTCAGGAAAATGTGTTAGTTGAAATTATAACTTGAGGAAAGAGAAATGAAAATGTTTCTTGTTTGTGTTTTATTATTTTCAATTGCGACTGTTTCATCAGGTAGTAATTATATACTCACACTACTGACGCGACGGATGGTATCGGACCATTAACCGGCATGACCTTAAAAATTAGCGTCGACTTTGAAAGGTGATAGCGCCGTCCAGAATATAGATAAAAATATTTTCAAGGAACCGTTGGAAAGTTTATTAAATTCTGCAATAAATAAGCAATAATGGAAGTGATTTGGATTTGTGAGTATTGAGTTATCATGTGAGAAAGTTAGGAATAAAATTCCGGTTTTCAAGGAATTTTGTACTTCAACTTCAACTCTTGGCAGGAGCTAGAGAAATAAGTTTATTAATTTGATATTTTACAAAAGTGATCTTTAGAATTGCACCTTTCATTTGAGCCATTAAACATTAAAAAATCTTCACGGGTTCACAAAATAATAATATTTTTGTGCGAGCATGCTAAATTTAAAATACATTATCAAACTATCGAACTACAGTGCGGTAATGTTTTTTTAAACATGCTCGTGCAAAAAATTATTATTTCATGAGCCTGTAAAGATTTTTTCAATGTTTAATGGCCCAGATGAAAGCTAATATCCTAGCGATTACTTTTGTGAAATATTAAATAAATAACTTCATTCTCTAGCTCCTGCCAAGCATTGAAGTACAAAATTGGTTAAAAATCGGATTTTTATTTTTCTTTCTCATGTGGTTAATTCAATGCCCAAAAGGCAAAATCACTTCAACTAGGACTCATGTAACGCAGAATTTAATAAGCTTTCCAACAATTTCTCAAAAATATTATCATCTTCATTCTGCACGGCACTATCACCTTTCAATGTCTATGCTAATTTTTAATAGGTCACCCAGTTAGTGATCCGATACCATCTGTCGATAGTGTACACATATTTTTTTGAAACTCTTATATTCGTATTCAGTAGCTAAGGAAATTTCGAAAGCAGAATTAAATAATTTAGCATTTATTTTCAAAGAATCGAAAGTCATTTTTCCTTAAAAATGAAGCACTATGTACTTATGATCGATTCTCCTTTAATTAAATTAAGTTTTTATTATACCCATTAATTTTTAGTCTAAGATTTTAAGACAAATTAATAAGTTATTACTTATAAAATAGAATCGCCAATTGACAAGTATCCACCAAAGCCGTGCAAAGGCCCAAATGAAATAAGAGTGAAATGTGGAGTATTTTGTCCAGCTACTTGTAGCGGAAAAGAAATAGCACAGCAGTGCCTTGCAGTAAGTTTTTGAACTAGACACCTATTTTATATTGAAAAATTGTATTTCTTCTTAAAGATCGAAATAAAATCTACTTTCTTATGACAATTGTTTGTGTACTAAAAAAGAACACCCAAAAAGTTCACAAATCGAGAATAGTCTTCGAAACTACCCACTTGTGCGGCTCATTAGAGACAAATGTACAATAAATGTACAACAAAAAGAAAAAAGAAAAAAGAGGAAAAAAATAAATTTATAGGAAAACAACAGGTACAAATAATGAAAACATTATTAGATTAAAAAACCATTATTACCTGAAAATAAAACAGAGGTACTTAATAGCAACTATTATTTTGGTACAAATTTCATTCCTCGATTGAGAATGATTTTCAGATAGGAAAACATCCTGAATAAAAACCAAAGTCAAGTATTTCATTCTTTAATTGAAAATTGATTTGCACATAGGCAAAATTCTGACCAGAACTACAGCTAATGTATCCAATTAATGACTCCATCCCAAATTTTGTTGTATCTCGAAAGATCTCTTTCTAAATTAATAGCTTTGTTACCTTGTTTCTTTATAAATAGCATTTCCGTGAATTTTCTCTTTTTTAAATTTCTTTTATGAGACAAAATTTTAACAGCATTTCAAACGAAGTCATGACTATGTGTGAGTCTATGTTTTGTAACGACCGAATAATATCTTCCACTTTTATGTAAATTATTTCTACGTTCCTCTTTTCTTGTACTTGTTTGCACTTGTTTGCCCTATGTAAACAGCATCACACTGCCTACATTTTTTGAGAATCACACATTGTTTATCAAGTTTTACTAAATCAGTCTACAAAAATTGTATTCATTTTCTGTATTATATGTTTGTTATCTTTTTAAATTATGTCTCATTCATATGATTAATATTTTCATTAAACAATTTCAAGTACTTAATTTATTTGCTACAGGTTTGTGTGCCTAATGTTTGCGAATGTCGTCCAGGATATTTAAGGAATGATATTACTTGGAAATGTGTTTTACCCTGCGACTGTCCAAAAATCAAGGAAAAAGATGAGGAGTGAAAATTCTCAAAAGCCTAGAACATCTTTATTTTTCTGCTCATTATAAATTATACAATAACATGTAATATGATATATATAATATCACAATAAATTAGCGATCTGATATAATAAAATTCATATACGTTCAAGTAAAATAGTCGTTTTCATTCAAAAATATTTTAATAATAATTCTAAGGAACTCTAAAATTAAATGAAACTTAGATGTCGTGATAAGACAAAAAGAATCAGATGATTTCCAATCTTTTTTGCAAAGAGAAAAATTATTTCATAATCCTTTGCTCAAATACGAACATAATTGATACTCTTCCCTAACAATTTATCTTGTCTTCTTGCTCTAACTTTGACTAAAAGGAAAACGGAAAGTTTTCTTAGCATTGAGAAATTTGCAAACACGTTGGTATAAACAGGTTTCATGAATTTAAGAAGATAAGCTCTTTGAATGTAATTTCTAAAACTTGAAAAGCTGAAATATCTCCTACCTGTCTCTATTATTTTAAACTAAAAGTTGCCTATACAATTTGATAGAAGTAGAATATGATTAAAATTATTTTTAATCAAACAGAATAAAAAGCATATCAATATAAAGCGACATATCAATTTTATGTTTCCATTCGCCATTCTATAAACAAATGCAGGTTTGAATTTGTCCTTATTGTCAGATGGCTTTATTTTCTTTGTTGCGTCGTGCAAAATGTCTGTGAGATAAGAATAAAGGAATAATTTCTTTTTCATATCGTTTCACCTTGCAATACAAGGAAAATGAAGTGTTTCCATGACATGGAAATTTTTTACACATTAGTGGTATAAAAGGCTATATGAATTCAGGAAATGTCAGTTCAATTTTTGCTCTGAAACTTGAAAGGATTACTAAAATGTCTCCAATTTTGATTGTTTTATTGATCGCTGCTGCAGTCGCTTCAGCACGTGAGTAATAATTTTCATTGGTATCTATTTAATATTCTAGAACTGTTAAGTATTTTCTTCAGAAGCTAACTAATTATAGTGACAAAATTAAACTTAATAATAATAATTTTTGTATTAAAAACATTTATTTTATAGAACCTCCAAACTGTGGACCACATGCTATATGGACTGGGACTTTATGTACAAATGTTTGTCAAAAAACATGCTCCAATTACCAAATTACTCCACCCCCCACTTGTATCTATGTAAGTTTAGAATAAACATAAATAATTAAGTATATAGCAAATAAGTGTCCGTTATGAAAAATGAATAGTAATTTTTTCGACCAAATTAATTCAACATCAAATTAATAATAATGTAGAGTGGAAAAAAGTAAAAACAAGAAAACTCTTTGCTAACATCAAACATATTTTTCATTAAAATGTTTCTTTAACTTTACTATATAAATAAATAATTTATTATTCTTATATTCGTTGTACATTTGGTTTTAAATGGCAATGAATTATTATATATTACAGCTTCTTACTGTATTTTACATTTTTTTTGTTTAACAGTTGTGTTCAAAAGGCTGTAGGTGCAGAAATGATAAAGGATATATAAGAGACACAAAAACTGGTAAATGTGTCAAGCCTCGACATTGCAGCAAATAAATTTTCGTTCAACCAAAGTAATATGTCGATTAAAATAAATATTACAATCACAGTGAATCCTGAGATATCAAAACTGCTGCAGCTCAATTCAGTCTTCCATCCAATATCAAAATGATCCAACCTAGTGAAACCTAGTGATGATGATGATGATGATGATGATGATGATGATGATGATGATGATGATGATGATGATGATGATGATGATGGTCTATGATTAATGATGATAGTGATGACCTATTATTGATGATAATACCAACTGAAGATGTGTCGATGGTGTTATAAGCTAACGATCTATGACTGATGCTGATATTATCTGAAGATGATGTCATGTATTGATAATGATGATGATCTATGATTGGCGATGATATTCTCTTAAAAGATAATGTTTCGCGTTGATAATAAGGATGTGATGAGACATGATGATCTATGATTCATGATCATAATGATGAAAAACCACTGTGTAAATTTTATGCTTTGAAAATGGAAATAAGACTCGATCGAATTGAGTGAAATATGAATGTATACATTTGACATTCGATGCCTATGTCAAATGTCAATCTTCACTTGTCAATCATAATTTGGGTACCAAATGTGGATCATTTAAATCAACTGAGTATCAGTCTGCTACAAATCATTCTGATCCAACTTCAAGATGAAAATAAAACCCCAGGATTTTCTGCGATGTATCGTTTTCTTGAAGCTGTATAACATGCGTAATATTCTATCTATGTTTAATAAAAAAGTAAATAATGAATAAATCAAGTTTAATGTTAAACAGATACCACTTTTATTCCAATCTCACACTCCGTTCTTGATTCTAAGCAAACATTGATATGCGGGAATCACATTTAACTTATCCTCATAGTTTTTTTCTTGACTTCCAAGGAAATATCGAACTGATTAAATATTCAAAGGTCAGAAGCAGCTGTATAAAAAGCCACTGCATTTGGAATTAATATGTCAGTTTATTTCAGAAGTTTGAAGAGCTACTAACGAAGTTATCACAATGTCTCCCATTTTTATTGTTTTACTCATCGCTGCAGCCGCATCTGCGCGTAAGTATTACTATATACATATATACATCCATTATCATGCTCAGGTTGATTCTCCAATTGAAATAAGGAACTTTTATTTCTTGTTTTTTTTTCTTGTACTTTGTATTTTGATATTATCTTGCTGGTACTCTATTTTGTTTATACTCGCTCATTTTTACGAGCTCAAGTGTTTTTATGAAACCATTACATGTTTTCTTATCGACAATCCTCATATACTACCTTACCAACTATTTCTTACATATTGACTCAACCACTATTCTTGCTCCTGGATGCTTGCGACCCTTTCCTCGGCTCCCGTTTCCTCTTACCACTTCCAATCTAAAAATTGCTTTATTCTGCAACAATACTTCATTACTCTCCTTCTTTAGAAGTCATTTTTTGGCTTTTCCCTACACCGTGTAACCATCTCTCTCTCAACTCTTCCAGCTTCTTCATCCATTCCTCATCCTGATCATTCTTCTTTCACCCCTTCTCCGACATATTTCAGTGCTTCATTCTCCAAGCCATCCTCACCTGTTGCCTTGCTTTTTTTTAGCCTTAAAATTGCCTCATTGACCTCTTTCCTACTAATCTTTATTATGCTGTCCTCGTCCCCGCAATAGCTTTTCTTCTTCAACCCTTTACCCTGTTTTCCATGCCCCCTATCAGTCTCTTCAAATACTCCGTCCACTCGTCCATCACGATTTCCTCATTTATGCCCTACCTTCCTTGTCTTTCCCTGTTTATTACTTCCCATTCCCTCCCTTCATTTACCGCTTTCTTGACCTCTTCCATGTACCTCTCCTTCTCCCTCTGTCCTTTTTCACTCAACTTTCTCTCGTGATCTCTTTTTATCCTGTTGAATTTTCATTTCTCCATTTCCTCTTTTCTCCATTTTCTCACACTCTCCTTACCTTATCAATCACTCTTTTAAGTTTTTTCAGCAAAGTGTCTACTTCTTTCTCTTCCATGCTCCCCACCTCGTCGTTTCCCATTCTTTCTCTGAATTCTCCTAACTTATCTAACTAATGTTTACCTTTCATTGAGATAACTCAGATCATGTGACAATTTAAATTCAAAAAACTGCATTTTTTATTTTTGTTCTTTCGCTTTCTATTTTGAGATTATCTTATTTGTTTATTATATATATTTTTGTTTGATGTATCTTGTTGTAATAACTGCTAATACTTGAAATTCATTTATATTTAAAGGTTTTTCAAATATTGTTACCATTTGAATGAAAGAACTCAGATCATGCGATAATTTGAATTACAATTCAAATATATAATTATAATTCTCCTCATAGTTTCTCCAAACCGTCCTGAACCAATCAGAGATTGTGGACCATATGCTGCCTGGGTAACATGCGGAACAAAATGTCCAACCACATGCGATAATTATAAAATTCCTGACCGCCCTTTATGCCCAGAAGTAAGTTTTAATGAAAAATACGTTCCTCAAATTTATTTTGAGACAATAAAAGAACGAATCGTATTGTTTATAATTTTAAAAAAATTTAATAAAATTATTTTATTTTAATAGGGTTGTCAACGTGGCTGCGTGTGTATCGATGGTCGCATAAAAAAATCAGATACTAGTCTCGAATGCGTTTTGCCCGAAAAATGTGACCAACAATAAATACAAAAAAACACTCTGAATTTAGTTATCTGAAATGATCCCAGAAATGTAATATTGTATTGAATTTACATTTTTATAAATAAAATTGTTCAAAATTTCTACCTCAGCATTTTTCCATCATTTTTCATTACCCATTCAAAGCTATTTGAGCTGTGATCTCCTTTTTGTATATATTAAGACTTGCTTTTAATTCAACCGATCAATTATCAAACATGCTCTGAATGGGAGCATATAATTTTTTCTAATTTAGATAAAATCCCACCAAAAACACTACGTGTGAAGAAATTCCGCCAAGTACATCAACATTTACATTTAATTTATTTATTTTAAAGGTAATCAAAGTTGTCAAATCAAATAATAAATTCAAGTACCGTAAACTGAGGCTGAGCGGCGCATACATGCGGAAAAGGGGCGCGCCCTTAATTCTGCTTTTAAAATGCGATATTGCTTTTTCTAGGTTTTTAAATTGAAGTTTGACGATTGTTAGCTACAAGCCACTATATTTTTTACCCAAATGAAGCAAATATCGCATTTAGAAATGCAGAATCAAGGGTGCGCTGCTTTCCCCAACATGCGCCGCTTACTCCAACATGCGCCGCTTAGCCCCAGTTTATGGTTCGCATAGGAGACAATTTATAAATAGAAGTGTTTTTTGTTAAAAGGAATTAGTTCAATGAATTAGTTCATTAAATAATTTTCATATTTTATAAAAAATAAATTGATAATTTAAAGGAATAAAGAATAAAAAATTATATTTAGCGGGCCTGTAATATAATAATGTATTATTATTATTATTCTTATGTTGGCACACTTATGTTTATTAATTAGAGACTGCAGGCTGCAGGTGCGTCAGCATGTTGGAAATCCTTAAAAAATGTCTAAAAAATGCAAAATTCTCAATGTAAATCAATATATTTCAAATTCATTTAAAATACTTTCAGAATATGATGACATTTTTCAGAAAAAGTTTGACTTTATTTGGTAAAAAGCTTGTCAGCTGTAACTTGGTCTACATTTAAAGAATCACGTTTTTAATCTTCTTTCTTAAGGAAAACAATTGCGAGTTTATTTCGTCCTGATTAATATGTAAAATGGTAAAATGAGATGTGATTGTCAAAGATCTATAATCATTGAAATTAAATTATAGCCTGCAGACGACTTCTTGTCAAGCGTTTTTTTTTTTGAGGATTCGATTATAGCTTTTATCGTCAATTTTCAAATAATGTCCTCCAATCACACAGAAGTTTTATACTTTGGTGGGTTTCTATATTACTACCAAGTTTGGTTAAGATATCTCATAAATTTACTGAGATATTCCACTTTTAGTGTTCAAAATTATTTGTCTATAATTCGCGAAAAAGTGCTAGTTTTTCCAACTGTTTTCTGCTTAAAAATTGACCGATTTGTTGTCGATGACGTGGCGCATGCGCAGTATCGACCTTTCCGGGCAGCGGTGAAAAAAGTAGACGAACGCAGTAAAAAAAAGTAGACGGACGCAGCGATAAAAGTGATGCACAGTGAGAAAAGTGAAAAAAAAGTGCGAAATACTGAACGAACCCTGTGGCCTGCTTCAGTAAATGAGGTGAACTCACAACTATTGCGTTGTATCTAATTCCACCATTCCTAACCTTCCTGACCAAACACTGCTACCAACTTACTGCTACGCCCATATTATTGCCATGGTTTTGACAATTGCCATTGTTATTGTTGCGTCAAGCGACAAAAAATCACCTCCTTTTTAAACAAAAAACAGGTAAAAAATCTAGCACTTTTTAAACAAATTACAGAAAAATTAACCTGTCCCACATGTTGGAAAAGCGACGATTTAAAACTCGTGTGATAACTTCACACTCGTCTTAAATCTGTCGCTTTTTCAACTTGTCGCACAATATAATATTATATTACAGATGATAATTCCCGTTAGTGATTTTTACATTCACATCAGAAAAGGTATTAGATTTGTGTAAAATTTGACCCCTCCCCCCCGTTTTTGTCAAATGTCCACGTTTTGAGACCCCCTGAACCCGAAAAACAGGTTTTTACGAATGTGTCTGTTTGTATGTCTCTCAGTCTGCCTGTCTGTATGTCTGTATGTCTGTCTGTGAGTACGATAACTTTCGAAAGAATGAATCTATTGGATTGGCCTTTGGTACACTCTTTG
>JAUMHM010085421.1:0-11630 GCA_032362435.1 Melikaiella ostensackeni | reverse complement strand
CCTACTTTCATTAGATTATCTATTTCTTTGGTTGTAAATTCATTCGCTGGTTTATTATATACCGCTATTAAGTAAATATCACTAACTAATTTCACACAAATATATACGCATACCTTTTATGTCTAGACTCACGACCCCAGAAAGTTTTTCATTTTCCATGACTTCAAGTTCTGGAAGAATTTAGGTTCGTTTTCTCTACATCACCCCAATTACGATGATCACTAATACATATCTTCCACGTCTGGATTCGTCAACTCAGGAGGCTGAAGATTTTATATGACCTTGAATTCTGGAAAATTTGTATTTCTTCTCTCTGCATCGGATCAGTTACGGTGAATTAATCACCGATGAGTACCTTTCATGTCTGGACTCGTGACCTCAGAAGGTTTTAGTTCTTCCATGTTCTTAAGTTCTGGAAAAATTAAGGTTTCTCCTCAGCGCATCGGACCAATTACGTTAATTAACCAAAGGTGCACACCTTTCATGGCTGGACTCGTGATCTCAAAAGGTTGTAGATTTCCCACGACCTTAAGTTCTTTAAAAATTAGGGTTTCTTCTTTCTTCATACCACGAAGTACGATAATTAACCAGCGATGCTTACCTTCTACGCCTAGTTTCGTGATCTTAGAAGGTTGAAGGTTTTCCGTGATTTTACTTTCTGGAAAAATGTAGGCGTCCTCTCTACATTGTACTTATAACGTTGATTAACCACCGATGCATAGCTTTCTTTCACCGGAGAGTAAAGATACCATATGTCTCATTATTCAAGCACTGTTCCAGAGAGGTACATAAAGGGCAAAATTCCTTAAGTGTACCCACCTAAAAAGTTATTGTCTTCGATCCTCTTGAAAGTCTGATTATGTAGCCCTAGTGGACCTCTTTCAATTCCCTAAAGGGGAAACCTTTGGTACGACGGGTTGTCGTATTACAGGGGCTCGAATGTATGTCATTTCAGCATGCACGCCGATACTCAATTAACCATTACTTTTACTGAATTTATCCAATTAAACTTTTCTATGGGGGTTTTGGAAACCTTATTTCTGTAGATTTTCGGAAGGAAATAATCACTCTTTCATGCAAAAATGATCTCACCTTCATTTTTCTATTTGAAACTTATTTTTGAGTTTTTCTCCAAGTGCGGGTCCTCACTTTTCCTCGAAATTTTCTGTAAAAGAAACCTTGATTGTTTCTCTCAAAAATGATCTCCTAGGGAAAATGAGGCGAAAGAAATTCGGTGTGCTTTTTAGTGATTTCTTACGCCTCTCGCAATGTATTGGAGAGGTTCCTGCTTTCACTGGATATGTTTAATCCATTATTATGTCAAGACTTTATTTTTAAGATTTTAGAAGCAATGAAAAAAATAGTAAAACTAGACGACATGCGCCTACAAAAAAGAGTTTCGCAGCCTATTTATTATAATATTTAAAAAATTTTCAGCTTCTTTCCCCCTCTCACTTCTCCTCTCTAGCCCTGAAATCCTTCGAAATTTGATATAAGTTTTTTGTAATTTAATTCAAATGAGAGGCAAGGGGAGTCACGAATAAGCTTCCCGAATTTTATATTAAATTTAATTTTCAACTTAATAAATGTCTAAAATAACTGTTTCATAAAAAAATGATAAAAAACATTTCAGAAAATATGCAGTCAATTCAAGAGGGCTTCGAGTCTTGTTATCAGAGGCGAGAAGACTCAGTAAAAAGCACCCCGAATTCTGAAATAAAATTTTTCACTTTAATTTATGGGAGAAGTGAGGAGACGATACCGAAAATTACCATGAATTCTGAAAATTTGGTGTCGTGTATGCTATACTTCGGGATTCAGTAGTCGTCCCAGAAAGTTTCGAAATAGAACTAGAATAAGTAAAATAAGTCATGTCATTTTGATGCGTATTGAAAGGAAGGCTTCCAAAAGTTCAAGAATTAAAATGCAGTAGAAGAAGATAATTGTGGTGGAAATGAAATTCCAGAAAAAGTTCAGTTTGGGTTCGGTTACTTTTGTCATGAACAATGGAAATGATTTGACGCAATGAACTTGCTGGGTGCATAAAGGGTAAAGCGGCATCCTTTCCTCGATCACTTTTTCTTAAAGAAACAGAATTTACGGATGAATAGTTAGTTATCTGCTTCCGAGCAACAACAATGACGGGGTATCGGAGGAAGCCGAGAGATATATATATTCTAAGAAACCGTACTTGGAAAAAATGTCGTTTAAAGTCAGTGCACTATGCATGGGCCAAATAACGCATAACCAGATAAAGATTTCTCGTTTTTTTATTGTATAGAAATATTCACACCGATGCGACTTGATGTTGCACCATGAGGGCCACGACCGTGTTCTCTAAATCCTTAATTCCATCCGTCTCCAGTCTTCCCTTAGCTGCCCACAACCTTATTGTTGGAATATTTCTGACCTTTTATTATCTACAAGGAAAACAGGCTGATTCCCATGTAAATGAAATATCGTCCAGAGTAAAAAATTTTGCTTCTGATAAAAACAAAAAGTTTGGACACAATACAAACCCATTATTGGGGTGAAAAGTTGAACCTGCAATTATTTCTGACATGAATAGAAAACAATTCTAACGATCTCATCAAAGAAAGAAATTGCGAATGGAAAGAAAAAAAAGGTTAAACATAATATAAACTCAGTCTTGGGGTGAAAAGTTGAACCTGCAATTATTTCTGACATGAGTTCAAAATTCTAACCATCTCATCAAAGAAATGAATTGCGAATGGAAAGAAAAAAAGGTTTAACATAATATAAACCCAATCTTGGGGTGAAAAGTTGAACCTGCAATTATTTCTGACATGAGCTCAAAATTCTAACCATCTCATCAAAGAAATAAATTGCGAATGAAAGGAAGAAAAAAAGATTTAACATAATATAAACCCAATTTTGGGGTGAAAAGTTGAAACCTGCAGTTATTTCTTGAACGAATTTAAAATTCTAACTATCTCAACAAAGAAATAAATTGCAAATTGGAAGAAATAGAAAAAAGGTTTAACATAATATAATCCAAATCGTGGGATGAAAAGTTGAAACCTGCAATTATTTCTTGAACAAATTTAAAATTTTAATCATTTCAACAAAGAAATAAATTGCGAATGGAAATATATAAAAAAGGTTCAACATAATATAAACCCAATCTTGGGGTAAAAAGTTGAAACCTGTAATTATTTCTTAACCAAATTCAAAATTCTAACTATTTCAGCAAAGAAATAAATTTCGAATGAAACACAAAGGACTACCTCAGTCCACTTTCCTTTCCGTTGGCTAATTTCGTATCCTACGTTGAATATGGACAAACGGAACTATGCAATGCATACTTTTTCCATTGTGGCAAAAATAAAATAAAGTGCTACAAAAGTCTTAATGAATCCCATAATTTCATCTTTGACACCTTCGTCTCCTCACTCTCCTCGCCTGACAAATTGCCTACCTCTCACACCCTACGGTCACCTTAATACGCATCGTTGTGAATGCATGCGCCTGTATACGTTTGTCTCATGCATGGCTTTGTATCTAATCTTTTGACCAATCCAGGTCAATAAAAAGTCACAAGCGCGAGTAAAATCTAGTTGATCCTTTCATTAAAAGAGTCACAATTGACACCTAAGGTACCTAAAATTCAAACTGTTCTTTGACTCGATTTAGACTTACAGTTTATGAAAGTTATATTTATTTCAGTAAATTGTCTTTCTCAGCTGATTAATCAGATAAACGGTCTGTCTCGGTTCACTTCGTCTCTATCTTTATCTTGTTAATTCTTTTTTTGCTTTCAAAGATAGGAATGAAATCTACTTTCCTATTAAAAGTTTTATGCACTAAAATAGAACCCCAAATTTCTACAAATCAAAAATAGACTTCGAAACTACTTACTTGACGGCTCATTAGAGATAAGTGTACAATAAATGTACAACAAAATGAAAAAAGAGGGAGAAAAAGAAAGAGTTAACCGAACCAATTTCTCCCTTTTTCTTTTTTCTGTCTTCTTTATACTATTGGGGACCCAACATGTTTCGAAGCCACTGACTCCCCATTAGGGATAATTTATAGGAAGACTACAGTTATAAATGATGAAACCTATATTTTCTATTAAAATCAACTATTACCTGAAAAAAGAAAGCAATTAATATCAAATGATCTCTTGTCCATTTTTATATTCTCTAATTAATATCAAAACTCTTTTTTTTTTTTTAAAGAAAAACCCCATGAATTTTTCTTATCACTTTTTAACTGGTCTCCCAATCACATCCATCCCATTACGCAAATTGATATCAATTTCGCTGAACTCCATAGTAACAAAGTTTCACTTTCACTTAGATTCAATTTTGAATTCGGCTCATCCTAGACTAGTTTGGAAAGACATATTAGGATTTTAACGAGACCAGCATTTAATTTTGTGGGTTTTCCTCCTGAACCAATTATCGGTGACGATATTTAACAGCTCTGCTTCAATTCCCTTAAATTCGATTAATGTATCCTTAAATGTTCTAAGGTCATTCACTGCTACTGTTTATGTAGCATAGATTCCTTAACTCTTCGAAACTAGACCTTTCCAGCCATAGGGTCAGAGGTTTGAGGATGCAAAATATGGACATTGGCTCTGTCAACAATAGATTTTATTCAGTGTGTCCTTATAGGATCCTTGTGTCCTTCATTTGAGGTGTAGCATTTCAGACAGTTTAGTTGAAGTTTATTTATTATTTCGAATTTAATAAGCTAATCGTCTTAGTCATTTCAGAATTCTCAATATTGTGTAATGTTGTAAATTTAATTATATTTGAATAATCAAAAATCACCATATTCCTTCGGCACTGCTTCCTGAAAATCTTATAATAATCTAAATTTCATCTAATGAGCTAGACTTTGTATTTCTTTAAAGTTTGTTGGGCGCCAGGCTTGTTCGAAGCCACTTTAATTCTCAAAATTCAAGTTTCGAAATAATTAAATAAAATTCTCAAATAATATCAAGGAAAAGAGCAACTAAACTCAATTCAAGGAACGCAGTTTACCGGCTTCTCGCATGGTCAGCTCAGACTGGGTAGTTGGACTGTTTTACCCCGTTTTGGGTCCTGACATAACACAATGATTCGTAATCCTAAAATCGACCAAGGCTCTAATAATAATAGTGTCGATTTATCTATAATAAAACAAATTTTAAATCCTAATCTTATTCTCGAAATCTAAACTAACTCCGAAAAGTCAGGCTTCCCTGCCCGGAACTCCATGCTAGGCAATTTAAAAAAAAAACTTGAAAACTCTAAATTTAAGCCTAGGATCGAGCTAAACAAACTTGCAGAAGAGAAACTTAATTTAGTTGCTTCAACAAAACTCAAAATTATTGATCGGGGACATAACCTAGCCTAAAACGTACCATAGCCTAACCTCACTAAAGTAGTAATGACCCATGACTAGTCATAGCCTATTTATTCAATTAGTCGTAACCAAACTCAAATCTATATCTAAACTCAAAACTCAATATGTCACTTTATTTCATAATATTCTCAACATTGGCAATTTTCCGTTCTTCAAAGGAAATGTCGTTTAGCTCGCCTATCCCTACAGACTCTAAATTCACCCTAGTAAACATTGATCCTAACGGCATAATCACATAAATTAAATTTACAAGATGTCACTGATGGGTTTTGGGTGCTTTTGAATAAATACACACACTATTAGAATTGAAAACTGTCAGTATATATTTGCAACGCATCTGCTCTCTTCGAAGATTCAAACTGTACTACTCATAGACGAGAGGTTATACAGTGTGTAGCGAAGCCAGTCTCACACAGTTACACGCATTCTGTAAAGCCATTAGGCGTTATCTCTCACAATCAGATTATTTAATTATTATATTTTAGGATAATTTATTTATTATTTAACTTAAAATGCATTGTTTCTTGGGCGGATTGGCCAATTTTCTTGGGTTTGAGGCTCCGTATTTTTAATACATCGTTTCAATGATTTACTACAGTCCGTAGTTTCTTTAGGTATTAAGCTTTCTTCATTATCGAAAAACAAGGGATGTTGAGTTTTCAAATGTTTTAACATATTTGTTCTATTCCCGCATTGCTCAAACTCCTCTTGACAGTGTACACAAATCAAAAGCTTTGGCCCTTTCACTATTTCTACGTGTTTCCAAATTAGACTTGGTTGTATTTTAAACCTTAAATAATATTGTATAACATTAATTCTTTTTTTTAATCACGTAAATTTCATTTACACAACAATTGTACGTACTTCGAATTCGGCCTCAAATTACAGTTTGCAACTGTAAAATTGCCTATTAAACAAGAAATTATATTAAAAATTTTAAATAGCTCAAAATAATTGAAATAATGTTAATATTTTAATTTAAAAAATTATTACCTTTTCGTTCTATTATATCAATCAAAGTTTCTAATTCTAATGTAGCCTCTGATTCAGGAATTCCATCTGGAATTTGAAATACAGGACTGAAAATCAAACAACCACATTAAAAATATAAAACATGTACTACATGTACTACAGTGTTAAAAAGTTATATTTGAAAAAATCTCAGATCAAATTTTGCAACTCATTTTGACAACGACTCACATACTTAAATGTAAACTAACTATAAAGAGAAAAAAGATATAATGAATTGCATCCACAATATTTTCTGTTCGCTATAGAAAAAGTTACATTAAATTCTAAAAATTGTTTAAAGAAAATGAGGAGTAAAATTCATTCGGAAAAAAGAATATCAAAAAAAATTACGAAAGTTCTTATATATTTATTTACATTAGGAACATTGAATATTAGAGTGGTAATGAATTTTCCAATAAATACTTCTGTGACTGTTCGATAGTTTATATTCGTGAGAATTGTAATTATTGTAATTATTCATTATTACATGAACTCTTCACTTTATACCCTCATTTCGTTAGCATCGGAAGAGAAAAAAAAGTAACTTGTCGATTATGGTCTTCGATTTTTCGTTAAAACAGAATCGATACGCCGAGAATCGATTCTGGGAATAATCGATGTCAGAGTCGATTCTTTAAGAAAATAACCGAATGATTTCAGAGAATCGAGTAGAATCGCTCATCACTCCTCACCAAGAGTTATGGTTTTCTCGCAAATATGGCAAACTGTTGCTTTCTTCAAGGCAGACTTTTGCTCAGGTATAATTCATCCGCAGGAATTGGGCATGAGAAGGCTGGTTCAACGTCTCAAGCTCATTGCTCCAATTCCTTAGCAAACCAGTGAGCGGGGTCTGCACCTTCAGGACAGAAATGTTAGTTGGACAACGAATCATCATAGCTGCATTTCAAATAATATCCAATACTGAATATTTCATGGCGTTGGAAAACTTCAGTATTGGAGTTATTTTCTTGTGATTTCTCAACGGGTTTGAGCAAATATTTATAATCTGCGTAGATAATAAAGGGGCCCTTCTCTTTATCACTATAATTTTTAAACGCCACAAAACTCTTACCTGGTACGGTTAATTAAATCTGTAATGATTTAAATTCTTACAATCTTCCGTATGATTATTAATTTTCCCACACTCGTAAAATAGTGCAGATATCGATCGCAAATATGTTTTTTATAATGATCTCATGATAGTTGGAAGTTTACAAATATAGACAAATATTTGACCCACACGTAATGGAAGTTAGAGAAATCTTGATCGTCATATTCACCAAGACTTGCATCAAGGTAACGGTCTTGAATGCTCCCTCTTTCCAGATGTGAGATGTAAAGGAAAAACAGTATAATTAATTTTTTTTCCCTATTTGGACCATATACGTTGATGCAGATATTGTTCAATTTTTTGAATTTCGATATATTTTTTAAAGCTACGGGAAAATGTATTTCATCAAAATTCCAGCAGTTTTCATACTGCTTATACTTGAAGGTACGATCAGGGTGACTTTTGAAATTAACTGCATGTAATGCAGATAATACTGCCCAATTGAAGCATTCATTATCTGAAATTAGATTATCTTGAAATTCTTCGATTTTTCGGAGGATTGGTTGTTTCACATTGTCGTTAATTCAATCATGTAATATAGTAGTATGGTATAGTATAGCAGTATAGCATGCATCCCTTATACGATTTTTAAATAATATTAAAGCATCATCTAAGAATGCATCAATATCCTTATGAACTAGGTTCACACTCACACCCGTTTGAAATCTACGTTTAAATGCTGTATTATAATCAGCCTACCTCACACGATCGGATAGACTGTCATGCTTCGGCAGAGCTTTACCTAGTTCTCATAGTGGTTCAAAACAGACATGAAGACATATATTTATATTCATTGAATTTAAACATCTTTGTTTTTGCTGTATCGTTATACAATTTAATTCATGCTTACTACCACCGTCAGAGCGCCTGAATTATAGTCACACTGTAGAACCCATCAGTGAATATAGTTTGCTTACACAGTACTTTCAGAGAGCAAGGATAAAGCTTCCTCAGTGTCTTTTATGAGTATCGTACACTGATCAAGTAAATTTTGATTAAGTTGTTATGGTGAGCTTCTGTTGAAAATGTTTATTCTGGTTCAAGCATCCAGTCTGATATACAGTCTCCCATTCAAATCTCATATACAGCTTAAAATGGAAAAAATCGACCCTCCGTAGTAACCTCTGCTGCCTTTATCTTTGCTTGGCGATCGCTGCTGCTGAAGCGATGAAATCGTTTGAGAGCCCTGCTCTTATAGGGCAATTTCCTCACTCAGTAGAGGGATAACTTATTTTTTATGCATCTTCTTCAGGAACTTTACTACGAAACAAATCTCCTTCAGGAAATCTGCTTCCAAGCAGATCTTCTTCACTAGAAACTCTGCGACGCTGGAATGATTGAACCCCTCTCCAGACCGGCTTATACAGACCAATGCGCATCGATCGAATCGCCTAAAATTGAAATGGTTTATTATCACACCTAAAGTTTAAAGGCCTGTACACGCTCTGTTGCCAACGCCCACGCCGGCGCTCACGCCGTACGCCACGCAGTTTGAAACGCATTTCAAATTTTACTTAGTGCAGGCGCGCCAGCAAAATGCGAAACGATCCCACTCTTGACAAGCGCCGCACGGTTGTCTGGAATAGGAATTTACTGTTCATAATCACCCACAGATCGTATCCATCAACCCTGTTTAGGAATTTAATTCTGCGCTGGAAAAAAGTCTGTGCTGCCAAAATTTAATTTGTGCGAAATTTATATTCTACAGGTATTCCATTCATATATGTCAATATATAGGTATGTTTTTAAATATGAACAGAGAGAAGGAGTAGAAAAATGTGACTTAGAAAAGTAAACTTATAATGTATAGAAGTCATATGTTCCAATTCTTCAAATTTTTAAAAAATCATTCAAAATGTACAAAATTTGCCTTAAAATCTTCTAAATTTTCCTAGGATTCTTAAGAAAATTTGTTTATTCACTTAAAACCTTTTAAAATTCTTTTAAAGCTTCTAAAGTTCTGGTTTGCAATCTCTAAAAAAAATCTGCATTTTTAAAAATCTTTTACTGTTTAAAATTCCTTTGCTATCTCTTCAAATCTCTTAAATATTTTCTGAATTTACTCAATTTTTTTTTTATTTTTCAATCTTACCAAATTGAAACATATCGCTTCAAAATCTTTCGCTCTTTTTCGAAATCTAAGTAGATCTTTCAAAATCTTTGAAATCTTTTTCAATTTTCTTTCAAAGTTCATTTTTTGAAATGAAGTCATAAAAAATTTTCCGTCAATCTGAAAAAAAAATTTTTTAATCCTTTCAAAATTTTTAAACTTTCGAATATTTTAAAATTATTCAAATTTTTCGTAAAAATTTCGTTTTCAATTCGGCAAAATGAAATAAAATGTCTCAAAATCTTTCAGATTCTTCTTTGACAATTAAAGAAATCTTTTGAAATCTTTTTGAATATTGTCTTAAAATTAATTTTGCAAAATAAAAAATCATTTCAATTTTTCCTATGAACCAGAAGGATTTTTTTATTCTCTTGAAACAATACAAAATTCCTAAAATATTTTATAAGTTTTTATTATTTTAAAATCGTTTCGAAACTTCTAAGTATCTCTCAAACTTACTCAAATTTGTTCCACAATTACTATATGTAATATGGCAAAATTTTGCTTCAAAATCTTTTACACTCTTTCTCACAATTTTAGGAAATAATTTGAAATGTTTTGTAATCTTTTTTAATTTTCTCTTAGAATTCATGAAGAACAAAAATCATATAGAATTTTCCCATAAATCTTAAGATTTTGAAATCTTTAGAGCTTAAAATTATTCTCTTAAAATTGAACCTAAACTGCAAACACTAAAAGTTATATTCACGCAGTGTCGCAACCATGCAGGTTTTCGACAAGTATGTGTTCGATATTTTCGGGATATTTAGTAACATCGCTTTTTGTAGACAATTAAAAATTTTACGTACACAAGTCAAAATACCCCCCCCCCCCCCCATATAACAGACCGCAACGAAACAAGAACCTCCTTCCCCCTTTTAATGTTACGTAGTATGTGAACGCTACCTCAGCACGCGAAAGTTTCTTTCTCGGTCCCTTATAACGTGTATGGAATTCGAAACAAATCGATAAATATCTTGCGGTTGCGCGCAGTCGAAATAGAATAAAAAATTTCGTAACTGCACAGTTTTGGAAAAATCATGCTTCCAGATTTCCCTTTCATTTTCGGGTCTCCAGAAAAAATTTAATTTCTCCAATAAAAACTCCAATGAATAATATAGAAAAATTAAGCATATTAAGCAAATTCAGAAAGAAAAATAAAAGTCGCGATTCTTTGAAAACTCTGCAATTAAAATTTTCTTTACTCTGTTTGGTCTCCACTGTTTACAAATGTGTTTTGCAATACCTGGCTTAGCGGATTTTCTCATGATTTGAATTTCATTTGGTCTCCATATTTCTGAACGGGCTCCAAAGTGTGTGCGTAGCAGCTTCGGCCGCTTACCTGCGTAATACATGTTAGCATACCTGTGTTTTGTTAAAAATTCTTTGTCGTATCAGCGGATTTCCCGGTCATTTGAAGATTTGTGGCAACCATAATTTTTATTGTACAATTGCAGTACAATATTAAGATTATAATTATATAAGAGTACGAAAATTTGGGAGTTAATTTATTCATTTATGAACAATTAGTACCTAATAATTTTTCATCAAATTCCATCACTTAATATTTTCATTACATTACTTTATTAATCATTACATTTCATTTTCATTACTTAATAGGTAACAGAATTGTTTATAACTTTATGAGCTGTTTATAACTTCATAACTTATCACAATAGTAGATAGGCAAGAGCAGTTCTGGCTCAAGATTCCTACCTTACCGGCTCTAATCGCCCCTTTTCAGCTCTGACCTGTAGTGGTTCATGTCCGTGCTAAGTTAGAGAATTCATGTCCGCGCTAAGTTCCTCGAAGGCTCCCCCGATGACGTCACAAAAATGATATTGCGCAATCGTGGCGCCATCTCGTAGAAGAGTCATCAATTAAATAAGAAAAATAATAATAAGAAAAAAAAAAATAATAATAATGGTATCAGGTTACATAGAATTCCGAAAATTGTTTTCAAAATGGTATCATATTACGGGGAAATGGCGCAGTTCCGCCTCCTCCTTTGATACGATG
>JAUMHM010085420.1:0-11630 GCA_032362435.1 Melikaiella ostensackeni | reverse complement strand
TCTCATTTCGTGTGGATATAAGTTGTTTGAAAGAAAAATTTTGACGTTGCTCCAGTCTTAATTTCTTCGAGAAATTTTTTTTAGTTTTCCACCCAAATAAGGTATACAAACGTAAGTTACTGTTTCCTTTTGCATTTCCCAAAGTTTTAGAGTGATATTTTATTTACAAAAAGAATAAATCGTTCCAAAAATAAAGATTGAAAATCGAGCATTAGTTTGGTCACGTGACTCCTGTTAGACATGCCCTTAATTTAAATTCTTTATTTGGTACTCTCTGCCTTCAATTGATAATATTAAATATTTCATAATCGGTCCATTCTGAACTTATGAACCTTGAATCATTTTACAAACCATTTCTCGCGTTTGATATATGCTATACAGCTATTCGTACTGCGCGTGATCATCGCATCGATGCTTATACCTCAGTTAACGTAAATATTTACATTTTCAATCTGAATAATGGAATCATATTCTTCTTGTCCTGCGATTCATCGAACCTCAGGTCCTCAGTACGATTCACAGCATGAATCAGAGGAGAATTGTCTTCAAACCATTTCTCAAATTTCAAAGTTCAATTGTCGCGCCAAAAAAATAAAACATTTGCATTTTCTATAAATGAATTTTAATCAGTTTCAACAAGTTTGAGTGCATTATTTATGTTTGAAAAACGATAAGAATGTCTAGAAAATATGAAAGTGAAGCATTAAAAAGGAAACAAAAGAGAAATAGAGTTACTGCAATTTGGATATTAATGAAACTTCTGAAATACAAAACGAAAGTTTATTAGAAGAATCTGTTGAGCATAAACGAGAATCAATAGGCTTGTATGTTCTAGTCTTCCAAAACGCAAATGCAAGTTGAATAAACTGTGAAATTTATTAAAATTTCAATTAGAATTGTTCAAAATGATTTAATATTTTTTAAAAATAATATTAGAACTTATTATCAGGATTTGAAAGTAACAATGTGGACAGTGACGAATTGAATATCATAACTTATGTAACAGGCAATGATGGAAGTGCAGATATACAAAATAAAGATGTTGAAGTACAAAATAAGAATTCACACATTTTAAACACACTTTCAGATATTTATATCATTTAGTTTCTAATGTGGAATTTGATGTAGGCATACTATTATGTTTTTACTGTCCAAAAGAAAACTTTTCTTTCTGTTGCTCCCTTTTCGTGTTGAATTTTTCCTTTGCATTTTATTTTTCATTTTTCTTTCACGTGATGTCTATATTTCTACGTCAATTCATTAAAAGAAATTTCCACCTTAAAAGTCAATCCAATCCAACAAAATGCACGAAAATCGCTAAACATTTAAAGAAAATTCAGAGTAATTAAATCATGTAGAATAAAAACTATACGAAAAAATCCAACTTAAAAAAAATTGTAAAAGATTCATTTATTTACGTTCATAGGCAAAATAATCAGAGATCCAGCTTTATGGCCAAAAATTAGTTCTTCTATTAAGCAAATTATCCTAGAGAAAGGGTCTGAATATTTCCAAAACAAAGATATTGACTTCTCTGCTTCTTCTCGGCAATTGGTAAAGGGTGGTTTCTCAGATTGGAAACATGCGCATGAAACACTTAATGGCCACGCAAATAGTAATGAACATGAGAACTGCATGACTGCTTGGTTTACGCGAATCAACAACACACTTAGTATCAATAACGAATTGATATCAGAAATAAAACCTAGGGCTTTTGGAACTAATTGCAAAGTTTGATCCATTTTTACACCAGCATATAGAATTATATGGCAAGAAAGGCCGGGGTAAAGTCTCGTTTTTGTCAAAAACTATTGCGGAAGAGTTTATTGATTTGATGGCAAATAAAGTCTTCAATCACATTATCGACGAAACTAAAGAGGCAATATACTTTGGTCTTATTATGGATTCAACGCCGGATATTTCTCACGAGGACCAATTGTCTATAATTTTTCGTTACTGTTTACATTGACATGTGTATGAAAGATTTTTACAATTTTTAAAAATATCAAGTCACGCTAGAGAATCACTTTCTAAATTCGGCTTTATTTGATAATTATTCAGGAATATACGATGCTCTGTCTGTTTTTTTGAAAGTGACGATGAAAGTCCTGAAACCCGATTTGATGCTGCCAACCTCCAGAATCAAATGAAAAAATTAGAGATAGCTTTTATGACTGAGTTTTGGCATGAAATTCTTGATCGTCTTAATGAAACCAGCAAATTTTTACAATCAGTAGAGCTAGACTTGCTTACCGGCGACTATACAGGTATGTTAAAATCGTTAGTCGAATTTTTTTAATACAATGCGTGATAAGTTTGATGATATTGAAAAAAAGGCCAAGCAGTTAGGAGGTTTCGTTACCCAGCATTATCATGAAGAAGATGAACGTTTCAAAAGAAAAAAAACTTCCAGATGGCAGTACTGAAACTTCTTCAAGTTTAGCTGGCAGAGAAAAGTTCAAAATTGAAAGCTTTTTAGTTATGGTAGACAAGCTTGGAATTGAAATGGAGAACCGAAGTTCAGCTTACAGCGAGATTACAGACATGTTTGGTTTTTTAACGAGATTACGTGAGATGAATTTAGAAGATGTTAAAAGATGCGCTGATAATCTTGTAGAATTTTATTCTGCAGGTTTGGAAGTCACTTTAGCCTCTGAATTAGAACAATTTATTCCTTTATAAAAATCTGAGCACAAGGAGAAGCAGAAATTACCTACTGTAATAATTCTGGAGTGGATGGTAGATTCTGATATATAGTATCGTCGATTTTTCCAAATGTTTATATTGCATTCAGAATTTTATAGTATTGGATTTATACTGATTTAAATCAGACTTCTTTTTATCATTTTCACTATTCACAGGAAGATATCTTTTATTCAAAGTATTAATACGTTAAACATGTACTGAATTTTAAGTATGATGATAAAATAAATTTTTTTTTCGATTATTATTCAAATTAATGAACTTTAGGAACAAATTTAAGAAATGATTAATTATGTTTTTAGCATTATCAATGCATTTAGTCATTCGATGGTGATACTTAATTGACTTAAGAATATCCTATAATCATTTGTCAAAACTTCTTAAATCAATTTAAATCAAACACAGGACCAATTTTCTACTCAAAAAGACAAATTTTCAACGAAACAGTTGAATTTTCAATCAAGGAGATGATTTTTCCACTAAAATTATGAATCTCCTAACAAAAAAAGGAATTATGTTTTATCAAAATAGTTCCACTTTCAACCAAGTAGTTGAATTCTCAACCAAAAAAGATTAATTCTCAACGAAAAATGCAATAGTTGATATTTCAAACAAAAAAGATTAACATTTTTAATGAAAAACAATTTAATTCAACAAAAAAAGACGAATTTTCAACAAAATAGGTAAATCCTCAACTAAAACATTAATTATCACCCAAGAAGTTGCCTTTTAATCAAACTGTTGAATTTTCAACCATTAAGGATGAATTCTCAACGAAAAATGTAATAGTTGATATCCCATCAAAGAAAATTATATTTTTAAATCAAAAACGATTGAGTTCAACCAAAAAATACGAATATTTAACAAAATGGTTAAGTCCCCAACTGAAGACGATTAATTTTCAACCCAACTGTTGCATTTTCAAACAAAAAGATAAATCATTTTTTGTGTTACTTTTGCCGAATACTAATCGTTTTTGGAGAAACGAATTTTCAACAAAATAGGTCATTTTCAGCCAAACAGTCGAATTTTCAACCAAATAGTTGAATTTATGCTAATTTGTTGAATTTTTAATCCAAAAATATTAATTTGTAACCAGAAAGTTAATTTTCAATCAAATAGTTGATTTTTCAACCAAATAGTTGAATAAATTTTCTACCTAACTATTAAAATTTCAAGCCAAAACGATGAATATTGTACAAAACAGTTGAATATTTAAACCAAAAATAAGAATTTTCAACAAAAAACTTAATTTGCAACCAAATAGTTGAATTTTTGACCAAAATATTAACATTTCAAGCCAAAAAGACGAATTTTCTACAAAAGATTTGAATTTTGAACCCGAAAACATGAGTTTTCAAGAAAAAAGTTGATTTTAAACCAAATAGAAGAATTTTCAACAAAATAATTAAATCCTCGACCGAAAAGATAAATTTTTGACTAAAATGATGAATTTTTAACTTAACACTTAAATTTTCAACCAAACTGTTACAATTTAAATCCGAAAAGACCAATATTCTACAAAACAGATGAATTTCAAACCCAAAAATGTGAATTTTTAAGAAAAAAATTCATTTTCAACCAAATAGTTGATTTTTCCACCGAATAGATAAATGCTCAACAAAAAAGTTGAATTCTTAACCGAAACAGATTAATGTGCTACTAAACAGTTGCAGTAATAACCAAAAAAGATTAAATTTCTACCAAAAGACATAAATTTTATAATCAAAAAGACGAATTTTCAACAAAAGTGTTGAATTTTCAACCCGAAAATATGAATTTTCAACAAAAAAGTTAATTTTTAACCAACTAGTTGAATTTACCAATCTTTCAAAATTATAAGTCAAAAAGACGAATATTTTACTAAAAAGTTGAATTTCGAACGCAAAAATATAGATTTTCAACAAGAAAGTAGATTATTTCACCCATTTAGATGTTTAGCAGGACTGAAAAAACATTATTTAAAATAAACTCGTGAAATTGTACACAAATTCCTTTTTTGTATTAATTACTTAAAATTTGACCAATCACACGTGGATAAGAAAGAGTTATTCCAGTATTATGCAATGCTTTGAATCTGAAAGGGTGTAGGATCGATCGCTTTAAAAAATGCAGTAATTAATACTAGAAAATCAGGAAATTTCTGGAAAAAAACCTGGAATTGTCAGAGAATTTTTTTCCAGCAATCCTGTAAAGTAAATATATATTTGTTCAAATAATATACTGTTTTATGAAAAAAATGTTTTTTATTACTTAGACTTCTTTTATCATTTGAATTTAATGCCCTTTCTAATTTGAGGAGATACATTTTCGCGCGAAATTTAAATACTACAATTATTATTTGAGTAATTTTTAATAATTTCAGCTATTTAAGCGATTACAATTTGAAATAAAACGTAAAATGTAAGCAGGGTCACATTTTTGCTTTGAAAGTTAATAAAAATCGAAAATATGATTTTTTGAATCCTAATTCAAAATGCTCCTTCGTTTATCGTTTATCGTTTTCAAAATGTTTAAATTTTGCGATTAAAATTCAAATGGTTAAATTTATAGAAATATAATTGACAATTTAAAAATTGTTCATTCCTAAACGATTTAAATTTACTTAAAGTAGTAGAAATTTTCAAGGGTTTGAGTAGAAAAAAGTTTCAATATCACAATTCTTCGCGACTTAATTTTTTTTAACTTTAAATTAAGTTCAGATTTGTTTAAGTTTAAAGGCTCTGTAGTATGAATTTTTTCATCTGTAATGTCTCCCATTTAAAATTAATTTTTATTTCGAACGTTTTTTTAGAATAATTCAACTTCAAAGGTTTATAATTCAAAATTTTTCCATTCTGAACTGTGAAAATAAAGGTGAATTTATTTTTTGATTTTAGAAAAATTTGTCTTATCAATTTTCATGATAATTTATAATTTTTTAATTCAATAAAAATTCAGATTTCAAGAATATCAGAAGCTTTCACTTTTAAACATTCAATTTAGTTTTGAATTTCAAATTGTTAAATTTTAATCGATTCGAATTTAAATTCATCAAAATTCAAAAAATTTCAATTTTAAATTATTCAATTTTGAATGCTTTTAATTAAAAATAATACAATTTTGATTCCTTTGAATTTTAAATGATCTATTTTTCAAAATTCTTATCGGAAGTCATTCAGTTTCGAGATTCATGAATTAAAAATAAAGTTATTCAATTTTGAATGTTTTGGATTAGAAATGATACAATTTCAACTCTTTTCTAGTGAAATTGTCCAAATTAAAAAATTTTAGTTTAAAAATTTGGAAAGCTTCCGTTTTAAATTTTTGCAATTTATAATTATCCAATTTTAAACGCTTTTATTCAGAAATGATACAAGTGCAATTTCTTTTCATTCTATTCGAAATATTGTCAATTTAAAATCATTTCATACATTTTTAAAAAATTTTAAACACTTTCAATTTGAAATTATCAAGAACTCTCTACTCATGAATTTTGCCTTTTTGAAACGGTTTCAACGCTTTGAAAACAACGACATTTTTTTCCCATAACAACAACAAAATTACATGTTTCTTCGTTTCCAACTGCAGAAATTTGACATATACTTACAACTTTTTTTAAAATTTGCAATTGACTTAATTTTAAAAAAACATGTGTTTTGTGTACATTTTAAAACATTATAACTTGCTCAAAAAATTTTGGTTTTAATTTTCTAGAGCTGTTCACCACAAAAGAAAATACTTACCAAAAAATTGCCACAATTTTTTTATCTATAGAGAAAGCATTTTCCATTTTCAAATTCAAAAACCGAACAAAAGTCACAAGAAATAATGTTTTTCCTTATAAATATGAATAAAAGACATTAACCGATTTCAACCATTTTTGTTGCACTTCTTTCGGATTTCGACATGGAATAAGGAACCATTAAAAACCTACGTAAAAGCTGAATGGAAGAATTGCGTGAAGTTAAGAAAACAAATTTTTTATAATTTAATTCTTAAAAAAATATCCAAATCGAGCTAAAAATGTTATATTTACTGACGAATTTTGACATATAAAAATTGAAAACAACATGTTTTTCAGCTTCTTACTTTATTTCACAAGAACTAAGAAATTATGCGCTATAGTGCGAAAATTCTAAAATTATGCGACGAAAATAAAATTATGCATTTTGATGCGACGTTAAATTGAGTATATTTGGCATAGAAACTTTATATAACATTAAATTCTTGAGTTATTCTTAATTTTGAGGAATTATGCAATTATGCGCTTCGCATAAACTACAGGTCCTCATTTATAATACATACCGATACAATAAATTAAAAATCCTTTCGAAAATCTTTCAAATTCGATACTATTCAATTATGAATGACTCAAACTTCAAAAACTATACTGTTGAAATTTTTAATTAATCAAGTTCATTTATTTCCTAAAGTCTAAATTTCCTCTCAAGGTGCCAATAACCGGTGCTTTCACCCTATTTGAGTTAAAACCGAGGTTGAAACGAAATCTCAGTTTGCGGAGCTCTCGGAGCGAGCGAAGGAAAAGAGGTTTCGAGTGTTTGCTTATTTCGTGTTATTTGTGCTAGTCGACCCCAGAATCCGGTAGTCGTGTCTTCTCATCGCTTCTGGGATTCTTCACTGGCTTTTTAGCTCGAGTTAAAAAAAAGCGTTTAGCACCTTAAAGTGTAAATTGAAATAGCCGGAAAACGGGTGATTATCTAAGTCACCGAAGACAAGTTTATAGACAGGCGTGATAAATATTATGAGAAAGAAATGCTTTTAGTCTGCTAACTTTGTCAGATTTCCCAAAAAAATGTCTGGAGGTTTATTTTCTTAAATATGGATCAGCTGATCGGGTGAGCGACCATATTTTGATCACGTGATATGATGAGCGAATCAAGGCTCACTTGATAAAATTAGGTTGGCAACAATTTTGTTTTAATCGATATAGATCTTGAAAAATTCAAAAATTCAAAAATTTTGTATTTTATAGTATCTATTATCTAAAATAATATAAAAAAAGCAAGGACAATATTTTTAATAATTGATGAGAATTGATACCTGAACCTTAATTTTAAATGAAAACAATTATTGTAAATGAATAAATGTTTACGTCAATAAATAAACCTAGAAAACTGCCTTTTCTGATCCAATCCTTAAATTTATTTTTAACTAAACACAAAGTAAGCCCTTCCCCCGATTCAACTGTTAAATTGGTTGATAAATAAATAGAAATTAACGCCTTTCCCGATCCATCTCTCAAACTTGTTAATTCATAAAAACAAAAAACCGTCTTCTCCGGTCCAACTTTTGAAATTGTTAATAAATAAAAAGAAAAACTCCTTTCCCGATCAAATTCCTGAATTTGTTAATAAATAAACATAAAAAACTCCTTTCCCGATCTAAACTTTGAATTTATTTCTAATTTGATACAAAATAAGCCCTTCTCCTGATTCAATTATTTAATTTGTTAATAAATGAACAGAAATTAACGCATTTCCCGATCCAAACCTTAAATTTGTTAATGAATAGATATAAAAAACCGCCTTTCCCGATTCAACTCTTGAATTTATTTCTAATTGAACACAAAATAAGCCCTTCCTTTGATCCAACTCTTAAAATTGTTAATAAATAAACAGAAATTAACGCCTTTTCCGACTCAGCTCTCGAATTTGTTAAAAAGTTGAACATAAAAAATCGCTTTTCTCAATCCAATTCTTGAATTTGTTAATAAATAGATAGAAAAACCCACTTTTCTCGATCCAACTCTTGAATTTGTTAATGAATAAATATAAAAAACCGTTCATGCCGATTCTACTCTTGAATTTATTTCTAATTAAACACAAAATAGGACCTCCGCCCGATCCACCTCTTAAATTTGTTTTAAAAATAAACAAAAAAATCGCCTTTCCCGATCCGATTCTCAAATTCATTAACGAATAGACTGAAAAAACCGCCTTTTCTGATCCAGCTCCTGAATTAGTTAATGATTAAATATGAAAAACCGCTTTTCCTGATTCAACTCTTGAATTTGTTGAAAAATAAACATAAAAAATCACATTTTCCAATCCATTCCTTGAATTTATTTCTCATCAAACACAAAATAAGCCCTTCCCTTGATCCAGCTTTCGAAATTGTTAATAAATGAATAAATAAAAGTTTGATCAATTTTTATATTTTCTCATTGATATCATAAATCTTGAAGATCGAAACGAATTCCAGTTTCTTATGAAATTTCTTTATGTACTAAAAAAGAACACCCAAAAAGTTCACAAATGAAAAATAGACTTCGAAACTACCCACTTTTACGGCTCATTAGAGACAAATGTACAATGAATGTACATTAAAAAGAAAAAAGAAGGAGAAAAGGAAAGAGTCAACCAAACAAACCTCTCACTCTTTCCTTTCTCCGTCTTTTTTATACTACTGGGGACCAACATGTTTCGAAGCCAATTTAGACTTCCTCATCAAGGGTAATTTATCATAAAACAATAGATATAAATAATGAAAACATTATTAGATTAAAAAACCATTATTACCTGAAAATAAAACAGAGATGATTAATAGGAATTGTTATTTTGGTACATATTCCATTTCTTGATTGAAAATGATTTTCACATAGACAAACATTCTGAGTAAAAACTCATGTCAATTATTTCATTCTTTCACTGGAAATTAATTTGCACATAGGCAAAATTCTGACCAAAACTACAGCCAATGAATCTAATTAATGACTCCATCCCAAATTTGTTTGTATCTCGAAACATCTCTTTTTAAATTAATAGCTTTGTTACCTTCTCCCTCTATAAATAGCATCTGCATGAACTCTCTCTTTTTCTGGTTTCTCTCATGATACAGAATCTCAACATAATTCCAATTAAAGTCATGACTTGCTTCCTTTGACTAGTATCTTGGCTTTTCTGTTTTTATTCCTATAACCATTTTCTAATCTAGTCTTCTCCTCATCTCTAAGGCCTTTACTATTTAACATTCTCGAGTACGATTGCTTTTTCTCGTTGATAGCCACGCAGATTTCATCATTCCACCCAGCATCTCCAGCCTTTCTTCCTGCAGTCGCAGTACCGCACACTTCAGATGCACTCTTGAAGATGCTATCCATGCACTCTCTACATTTTTTTGTTTAATTCAGTCTTCCAGTCTTCTTCATGATGTCCTAAATATTTATTCAGCTTTTCACGATATACCAATTGTACTTCTTGTTTTTGCAAGTTCTCTATTCTAACTCGCGTCTACTTCGACTTATTATTAATTCTTCTACTCTCCAAACCTTGACCTAGGCACATTTTTGAAACTAAGAGGTAATGATCCGTTCCGCACTCAGAACCTCGCATAACCCTTGTATCTCTTACAAGCCCTCTCAGTTTCTCATGCGCTACATTGCTACAACAAAGTCAATCATACTGTGCCTTTCGCCTCTGCACCATGTATACATGTGGATCATTTTATGTCTGAACCAAGTATTTGTAATCAACAAGCCTTTTTCTAAGCATAAGCTAATCAATTTATCCCCGTTAACGTTCGTTTTTGGGTCTCCGAAATGACCCAGTACCGTGTCGGTACCTTCGCGTTGCACACAAACCCAGCCATTCATATCTACGAGTAAAATTATTCTCTCGCCAGGATCGAAAGTACCTAATATATTATTTAACGAGTCTCAGAAGGTATCTTTTACATCCCTCTTGTCACCATCAACTGGAGCGCAGGACGTTATAATAAATAACCTTTTGATTCCCACTTTCATCCTAACCCATAGTAATCTGGGCGATACACATTCATAGTTTTTGACATGTTGTTTTGCTCTCTCATTCACAATCAGACCGACTCCTTACCTACCATATGATTCATTATCTACTCCTGACCAAAGTTTGAGTCCTTTCTCTACCTTTCTCACCTCACATCCCTTCTTCTTTGTTTCCGGAACACATAAAATATGTAGCTTCCTTCCGCTCATAATATCCCTCAAGTCCTTTTCCTTAAGATCATTCACACCTCTAGCCTTCCAACACCCAATCTCCATTCATCGCTTGAAACTTTTCCTAGGATGCCTTTCGTCAACAGAAGTGTCAATCCTATTCGAAGCTACAAAAAGAACCGATTAGATACCTAAAGAAAAGTTACAATGAAATATATTGGACACATATTTTAGTATTTTTAAGCAACATAACTATTTATCGAGTCACCAGTCAATCAACCATATGGAAGCCGTAAGAGTGATGGAATATGAGTGAAATATTATTTTGTTTCGCATTTTGGCTGAATGCTATGGTGCAAAACAAAACACGATTGACGTCTTTACTTGATAAATAGAGTTGAAGTGCTTGAAAATTCTGCATTATTTGTGTAATATTTCATTGAAAGTTTGTTTAAGATGTTTGATCAGTTCTTTTCAGAGCTACGATTTCTTTAATTGGAAGTTCAATTGGTTTAATTATGTCTTTAAGACTGCCATGCAAAGATGAAAATGAGAAGTTTTGTTATGTCTGCGGTCATTACGAACCTGCAAGCATTCGCAGATTTATAACTGACTCTATTGAAAAAAAACATTTGAATTGTTTTAAAATATCCATCCATTTTTGAAATATCCATCCATTTTACTTCAGCGATCATTTGACTCTCGAGATCATAATGATCTGTTCAATCGGATCAATTTGATCTGCTTCCAGGGTCATCTGTCAGCATAAGCAATATGGCCGCCAGTTTTTGGTGGGGATGTAATAACCTGAATATTTTGGCTAAACGTGTGCAAGTGACAACTAAACTTAATAGAAGATACATTCTGTTATAAAGTTTCGTTATTTTTTAACATTTCAAGTACACTGCACGATCAGAAATCATAAAAAGCTCGCGTATGAGCTAAAGTATTCCAAGAACGTCGGCCATCTTGGCTTGACTTGATTATACATGAACCTGAATCAAATCATTAT
>JAUMHM010085419.1:0-11631 GCA_032362435.1 Melikaiella ostensackeni | reverse complement strand
AATTGGCCTGCACTGAAATTAATTTGTGCTGATGAATACACACGAATTGGTTTCCCTAAAAAATTTTCGCTGAATTCGGGCGAGTAGGATATTTGAAGATTATATTACTTTTCACGAAGTTACATGAATTTACTACCTGCTCCAATTCGTGATTGTCGTAAAGCGAGATTCATGAGAGCTCCGAGCGTATTCCTCTCAATTTGCCCCAATTAGTTTTTTTTTACTGGGTAGAGAATGGGAATTTACTTAAAAACAAGTTCATAAATTTTGTATATTTTTCGAGAACATGTGTAATAAAATAATGCGAAAAAAGAAACACTACACAAACTTTCCAAAAATTCTGCGATAGTTTGAAAAACAATTTTCATTACGCATAGATTTTTTGTAGGTATAGAGTTTTATTGCCTCGTAAATATTATCGGAGAGATACACAGAACTCCAACGTGCCATGTTAAAAAATAATTAAACTCAGGACTCCGATAAAGATGAATTTGAAAAATGATTAAAATCATGACTCCAATGGAGATTGAGAATTTTTTTTTCAAACTGCTGATAAATTTTGTACATTCTTCAAAACTTCGTATAACGAAATAAAGCGAAAATGATGAAATATCGCTCAAACTTTTGAAAGATGCTAGAAGAGTTTGAAATACATTTTTTATTATGCTTACATTTTACAGAAGGATATGGTTTTATTCTATGGTATAATTTACAAATTTTGTATATTTTTCCAAACCATGCATGAGAAAATGATGTGGGAATAATAAAAACATTACTAAAACTTTTTAAAAATGCTACAGCAGTGTGAAAATCCTTTTTTATCACGCGCACATTTTGCAGACGTATGTCGTATTATTGTATCCACAAATTGTGAACTACAAATCATCAAAGGAAAAATTATCAATCTCGCGATTTCTGAAAAGATTAGGATTTTTTTTAAAGATCAGTTGGCAAATTTGGCATATTCAATTAAACCTCATAAAACAACATAATACAAAAATGACAAAAACATTACTCAAACTTTCTAGAGCTGATCAAAGAGTTTGAAAAATATTTTCTATTACTCTTACACTTTAGGAGGTGTGTTGATTTCTTGTACCGTGAGTTCATTCGGAAAGATGCATAGATCTTCAACACATCTGTTTGAAAAATTATCAAACTTACACCTTCGGTAGAGATCAGGATTTTTATTTTAAACGAGTTCATAAATTTTGCATATTTTTTTATGCCCTGCTAAACAAAGCAATACGTAAGCAGTAAATATATTACTCAAACTTTTCAAAAATGATTGAGAAGTTTGAAAAACATTTCTTAGAAGGCGTTCATTTTTTTGAGTTATAAAGTTCCATTGTATACTATACATTTCATTGTAAAGATGCATAGGATACCAAGACATCTCACGGTGCGCCTACATAAGGTTTCACCAAAGGGTGCCCCCATCAAATTTTTTTTCTAATTCCCAATTTGTCGTCAGAATTAACTGATTTTAGCTAAAAACGGAAATCATCCATGAAAGGAACAAAGAGAAAACTCGATTTTTCTCAATTTTTTGTAGGTTAAATGTCCTAACTACGTCCAAAACCATTCCACGGTCACAATTTTTTGCTTAAAATCTTTGTCTGCTTACCGCTAATAATATTTTCTGGATGACACTGCAAAAATCATGTGATATCAATTTTGTAATTTGAAAGAACTGCGAAAATCCATGTTTTTTTAGGTCTTTATTATGATGTATTTGATAGCGCGATCTAGAATGTTTGCATTCAACATTTTTTCTTTTATATGACGCGCTTTGAATGAAAGAAATAACATTAAAACATTTATAGCATGTTGATAAACAATAATCACTTTATTCAAAACAGTTTCTGATGAAAATTTTTAACATCATTATAGTTTAACTTAACAAATTGTAATTCATTAAACTCCTTAAAATTATTCTTGTAGAAAATATATGTGTGACTTACTCTCTCATATTAAACAAGACTCGACATCCATTCAAAATGAATGTAAAGCCTTATATTTACATAGCGCACGTAATAAACGGCTCGGATACTCCGGATGCGTTCTGAGCACACTGTATTTTTTCCAAGGCTATTGGAAATCTGCATGTACGGACTCCATTGCTTGCTCACTGAAAAAACCTAGCGCTTTTTGTATTCGTTAACAAAAGTCTACGACATGGAAAAAAACAGCGTGAATTTTCGGCGTAAGGAGTATACAAGCACGCTCGATCGCGATGTATGATACTCATGCGCCTACCCAGCTGCGAGTAGGCACAATCATCTTTAGTTTGTTATATCTCTGGTTTGGAACATTGAATCGTGATGAAACTTGCACTTATTTGTTAGAAATTGAGTCTACTCTAAAAACTTATTCTTCAATATTTGCGATTTTCTGCATGCTTACAAATTTACAGCGCGAATAGCACGCTGCAAACATTTTCTATCTCATTTTCTAAAGTTTTAATGACCATATATTCTTATCAACAAGAGGTAAAAAATTATTTCAATAACTGTTTTATGTGAAATTCTGTAAGCTTTCTAATGAACACTCATGTTAACACGTTCAAAATAAGAAGTGTAGTGATTCATCATGAAAACCTGAAAAAAACATGGATTTTCGCAGTTTGTTAAAATTACAAACTTGATATCACATGTTTTTTGCAGTATAATTCAGAAAACATTATTCGCGGTGAGCAGAAAAAAGACTTTAAGCCAAAAATTGTGACCGTGGAATGTTTTTGGACGTATTTAGAACAATTGACCTACAAAAAATTGAGGGAAATTGAGTTTTCTCTTCGTTCCTTTTCATGGATAATTTTCGTTTTTAGCTAAAATTAGTTAATTCTGATGACAGATTAGAAAATAGAAAAAAAATTGTATGAGGGGGCAACTTTGGGTTAAATCTTATGCAAGCGCACCGTGATCTATTTGAAAAATTATCAAATTCACGACTTCAGTAGAGATTGGGAATCATTTTAAAAACAAGTCTATGAATTTTGTATATTTTCTAAGTCCTCGTATAACTAAATAAAGCAAGAAGGAAAAACGTTACTCAAACTGTACGGAAATGCTTTCCGAAGATGCATGGATCTCCAAAATATCAATTTTAGTAATTATCTGACTCACGACATCGGTAGAGTTTAGGAATTTTTAAAAAAACATGTTTATGAGTTTTTTTAAGCATCGTATAACGAAATAATGTGAAAATAATGTAGTACCACTCAAAGTTCCATAAATTCTGGAAGAGTTTGAGGAACTTTTTTCAGAACACGTAGCCTTTTGAGAGGTATATAGTCCAACTGTATCATAAATTTTGTCGAAAAAACGCATAGAACTTCAACAGATCAATGAGAAAAATGATCAAACTCATGACTTCAATAGAAAATGTGCATTTCTAAAAAAAAAGTTCTTGAACTGTATTATATTTCAAAACTTCCTTCAACGAAATAAAACAAAAGTAATAAAAGCATGACTGAACCTTTTCAAAAATGCTGGAAGAGTTTGAAAAACATTTTTCAGTACGCGTATATTTTTAGTACTATATAGTATTTTTTTGAATCACAAATTTTATCGGAAGGATGCATAGAGGTACAACGCATTCATTCGTGATATTATCAAACTGTCGACTCTAGCAGACATTGGGAATTTTGTCTAAAAACTGTTCAAAAATTTGGTATATTTTTTTAAACGTTGTGTAATGAAATAATGTGAAACTAATGGAATATGACTCAAACTTTACAAAAATTCTAGAATGGTTCGAAATGCATGTTCCATTACGCGTCCATTTCACAGAAGTATATAGTTTTATTTTGTCGTAAATTTTATCGGAAATATATATAAAGCTCCAACGCATCTATTTGAAAAATGAACAAGCTAATGACTAAGATATAAGTTGGGAACTTTTTTGAAAACGAGCTCATATATTTTGTATAATTTCTAAAACCTTGAGTAATGAAATAATGCGAAAATAATAATAATATTACTAAAAACTCTTTGGAAATGCTGCAACAGTTTGAGGATTATTAATGTCACGCCTTCATTTTTGGATGTATTTAGTATTATCATTCAGTGAATTTCATCCGAATGAAATAATACCAAAAAAATAAAAACGTTTTTCAGATGTTTCAAGAAAATGCTCAGACAACTCATTATTGTTTTTAGCAATTTTACTCAGAATAGAGAAAGAAAGTCGCGGTTGTTCAAGGAATTTTGAACTCATTTTCAACATGTAAGCTCGAGTGAGAAAAAAATTAATTAAAGTTGTTAGAAATAATTGTTCAAACAATTTTTTATTAATTATAATAATATTGTCTTAGTACACTGCTAGAAAGTTGCGGTTTCATCTAAAATTTCTATCTCTTTGTCAACTTTTTAGTATCAGTGATGTAGTAATTATTGCATGAAAACAAATTATTTGTTTAAGTAATCAATTATTGCTTATGACTATCTCATTTCAGAGTTATGCTAGAAAGTTCAGATTTTTTCTAGAATATCCAGCTTCTTGTTCAACTCTTTACTTTGACAAAGGCAGTCATTAATCTAGCCATTCTAGCCAATTAATCTTACCATTCCCTCACTCTGAATGCAAAGCTCTCAGTACGTTGTAAATTTCAGATGAAACTGCAACATTCTAGCATTACTCTAAGAAAAGATAGTTGAAAACACTGATAAATTGTTTGGACATTTCTTTTAACACCTGATTATTAGGTAAAAATTATATTTTATCTGGTAAGAACAATTTGTACTGGAGCAAACCGCAGCAAATGACAATCAATGCCAAAAACTCTCCAAATGTAATTTTCAACTTATGGGGGTTTTTTGGGTACTTATAAATTAGGATTATGGCAACGAAATTCAAAACGACATTTTTGATTTGCCTTTCATGGATAATTGTGGATACAACTATCAACGGACAACTCGACGTGCCCAATATTGCGGATTTTGTAAAAAATTCTAAAAACGCCTTCTTTTCTTATGGAAAATACGTGTTAAGCTTCATAGGATTTGCGCAACCTAAAATTATCAATTTATCGAAACAAAAAAAAAATTTTTTTATTTATTGGATTCAAACAAATTTGTGGAGCAAGAGCATAAAATTAAAGAAAAAATCACATGCGTTTTTGAACGACGCTACTGTGTATCCATAACATAAAGTGAATTAGAAAAAAAAATTATTTTGGACTACGGATTCTTTACGTAAACATGTAAAACTTGTCAAAGATGGAAACACTCCTTGAGTTTCATGAATACTTTTCAGTGTTTCTTTTACAGTATATCATTTTACAGAATCTATTTTTTCTGTTTTTGTGAATATATAGTAATCATATTTCAGAACTTTTCATTAAGTTTCATATGTAAACGAGTAATCGTAATTTCTTGTCACGAGAACATGGATCATCTTTACAGTATGCCTTCAGTAAATCAAGAGTGAATGAATTAATTGACATTTACTTAATAACTTCAAGATAGTCTCAAACTAAAAAGTTTTTTGTGCACTTCCGTTATTTGAGAGACTGATTTCTTGTAATAACCGATTCCAAGTTCTCCTCTACACAGTAGAGTTAAATATAATTCTAAATATTTGAGAGCACGCACCTTGATGACTTTAATTTTTTTCTCTGAGCACTCTTGTTTTCTTGAAACGGTAAGTAAAGAAAATTTGTGACAATATGTATTTTGTTTTCTTTATATAGAGCAAAAAAAATAGAAAATGTATTAAAACTTTCTTGAATCGCCAAAAGAGATGAGAAACATTCTTTGTCACACGTACATTTTTAGAGGTATACACCTTTATTGTGTCGTCAATTTTATTGAAAAGATACATACAACTCCAGCGCATCAATTTCAAAAATTATTATCGAGCTCATGACTCTGATTGAGAATGGGAATTTACTTAAAAACAAGTTCATAAATTTTGTATACTTCTTGAGAACTTGTGTAAAGAAGTAATGCGAAAACAACAAAACTCTACACAAACTGTCCAAAAATTCTGCAATAGTTTGAAAAACAATTTTTATTACGCGTAGATTTTTTATAGGTACATAGTCTCATTGTGTCGTAAATGTTATCGGGGAGATACATAGAACCCCAACGTGCCAATTTAAAAAAATGATTAAACCCATGACTCCGATAGAGATGAAGAATTTCTTGGAAACAAGTTTCCAAATTTTGTACATTTTTTGAAACCTCGTATAACGAAATAAAGCGAAATAGGAATAATAAAAACGTTCTTTAAACTTTTCGTAAATGCTATCCGAAGATGCATTATCAAACTGACGACTTTGGGATTTTTTCTGGAAACTGCTCATAAATTTGGTATATTTCTTAAACGTTGGATAACGATATAATGTAAAAAAAATGGAATATTACTCAAACTTCTCAGAAATGCTTGAGAACTTCAAAAGACATTTTTCAGAAGGCTTACATTTTTTAGAGGTATTACGTTTTATTGTATACTATAAATTTTATCGTGAAGATGTATAGAAGACCAACGCATACATTTGACAAATTATCAGATTTACGACTTAAGCAGAGATTGGAAATTATTTTAAAAACAAGTTTATAACTTTCGCATATTTTTCAAATTCTCGTATAACGAAATAAAGCGAAAGGAAATCATAAAAACGTTACTCTCACCTTACGGAAATTCTTTCCAGAGATGCATGAACCTCCCAAATATCAGTTTGAAAAACTATCCAACTCACGACTTCGGTAGAGATTAGAAACAAGTTCATAAATCGTGTATATTTTTCAATACCTTCTTTAACGAAATAAGACGAAAGTAATAAAGTGATTGCTGAAACTTTTTGAAACTGTTGGAACAGTTTAAGAAACATTTTTTATAACGCGTAAGTTTCTAGTACTGTATGATTTTTTGAAAATCATAAATTTTATCGGAAAGATACATAGAGGTTCAACGCATCCATTTGAAAAATTATCAAACTGACGACTTCAGTAGAAATTGGTAATTTTGCCTGAAAACCGTTAAAAAATTTGGTATATTTTCTGAAGGGTGTATAATAAAATAATGTGAAAATAATGAAATATTACTCAAACCTTACAGAAATTCCAGAAAAGTTTGAAAAGCATGTTTAATTACGTGTACATTTTTTAGAAGTACCTACATAGTTTTATTGTGGCGTGAATTTTATCGGCAAAATACATAGATCTCCAATGCGTCTATTTGAAAAATGATCGAACTCATGACTACGATAAAGGTTGGGATTTTTTTTCAAAACAAGCTCATAGATTTTGTATATTTTCTTGAACGCCGTATAATGGAATAATGCAGAAATAAGTAAAATACTACTAAAACTTTTCGAAAATGCTGCAACAGTTTGAAAATCATTCTTCATCACCCGCTTATTTTCAGACGTATATACTCGCAGTATTATTCTTCCGCAAATTTTATCTGAAAGTTGCGTGAAACTCCGAAACATCAGCTACAGAAATTATCAATCTCACGACGTCCCAAATGATTATGAATTTTTTTTATACAACGACAAAAATTTGTTTTATTTTTCAAACTTCGCCAAACGAAATAAAACGAGAATAATAAAAACTTTTCTCAAGTATGTCAAGAAGTTGATAAGACAATCCATTTTTATCTATAGCAATATCACTAAAAATAGAGAAAGAAAGTCGGGGTTGTTTAAGAGCTTCTGAACTGACTTTCAGCTCTTAAGCTCGAGTGATAAAACAATCAATTATTGTTTTCGAAAATAATTGTGCGAACAAGTTTGTATTAATTATAACAATGTTGTCGTAGAATAGTGCAAGAAAGTTGCGGTTTCATCCAAAATTTCTAAATTTTTGTCCACTTTTTAGTATAAATGATGTAATAATTAACACATGAAGAAGAAGTATTTGTTGAAGTAATTAATTATTGCTTATAACTATCTTATTTCAGAGTAATGCTAGAAGGTTGCGAATTTTCATGGAACATCCAACTTTTTTTCAACCGTTTACGTGGACAAAGACAATGATTAAAGAATTGTTTGAACAAATTGTTTTCGTTAATGAGTACCTTCTAAATAAAGTGAAGGTAGGAAAATGCGGTTTTTCGAGAATTTTCCACTCTTCTTTCAATATTTTTCAATAAACAAATGATGAGTTGTTCATACATTTATGTTCATTGAGTTTGATTACCTATAACCTCGCTCTAGTTCAAAAGTTTACAAAATGTTGAAAATTTCAGATGAAACCGCAACTTTTTAGCATTTTCCTGAGAGAATTTACTTAAAGACAATAATAAATTGTTTGAACAAATACCTTTTTCGGCTTGCACTTATCATTTCCTCACTCTGAATGAAAACCTGGCAAAAAGTCGGAAATTTCAGATGAAACCACAACACTCTATCATTACTCTAAGCAAAGTTAGTTAAAAACACTAATAAATTGCTTAAACATTTTTTCAACACCTCATTATTAGAGGATATTGATATTTCATTCAGTGAAAACAATTTGTACTGAAACAAATCGCAAAAAATAAGAATTAATGGTAAAAAGTCTCATAACATAATTTTTCACTTATGAGGGTTTTTTGAGTACCTATGAAATAGGATTGTGGAAACTAAATTCAAGAAGACGTTTCTAATCTGAAATCCAGGGCCAACTGTGAATAAAATTGTTGAGGGAAAACTCGATGTACCTACTAATGCGGATTCTGTTAAAAATTAGAAAAACGCTTTCTTTTCTTATGGGGAATACGTTCTAAACTTCATAGGACTTACGCAACCTCTAAATGTCAATTCCTTCGAATTAAAATAATACAAATTTCTTATTTATTGGATTCAAATAACTTTAGAGAGCGAGAACATGAAATTTAAAAAGATCCAATGCGTTTTTGGACGACGCTACTGCATATCCATAACATTAAGTGATTTAAAAAAAATTCTAACTATGGATTCTGTACGTAAATATATAAAAATCATCGAGGATGGAAACATTTTCTGAATTTCTAAAATACTTTCCAATGTTCCTTTTACAATATATGATTTTACAGAACCTAGTTTCTTTAATTTGAATATGTAGTAACCATATTTCGAAAATTATCTTTTACTTTCACATGTGAACAAACAATTGTAAATTTATGTCACGAGCACATGAATAATCAGTTAAGTATTCCATTAATGAATTAGAAGTGAATAAATCAATTTTCCTTCACTTAACAATTTCAAGACCGTATTAAACTGAAAAGTTTTCTTTGCACTTCCGTTTTTCGACAGACTGATTGATTATAATAAGAAACTTGCTGTACTCCGCTACACAGCAGAGTTAACTATAATTCTAAATATCTAAGAGCACGCACCTTTATTTATGACTTGTTAATTTTTTTCTGAGAGCACTCTCGTTTCCTTGGAACGGTAACTCAGGCAAATGTGTGACAATATGTATTCCGGTTCCTCTACAAAAAGCAAAAAAAAAATAAAATAAGTATTAAAACTCTTAAAATGCCATTTTTTAGAGGTATACAGTTTTATTGTGTCGTAAATTTAACTGAAAAGATACGTAGAACCCCAACGCATCTATTTCAAAAAATTATCAAACTCGTGACTCCGATAGAGTTTGGGAATTTACTTAAAAACAAGTACATAAGTTTTGTATATATTTTAAAAACTCGTGTGAAGAAATAATGCAAAAATAAAAATAACACTATATAAACTTTTCAAAAATGCTGCAATACATGGAAAAAAATTTTTTATTACACGTAAATTTTTTATGGGTATATGGTTTCTTGTGTAGTAAATGTGATCGGAGAGATACATAGAACTCCAGCGCATCAATTCGAAAAATCATTAAAATCATGACTCCGATAGAGGTTGAAAATTTTTGAGAAATCATGTTCATCAATTTTGTACATTTTTTGAAACCTCGTATAACGAAATGAAGTGAGAAAAATAAAAACGTTACTCAAACTTTTCGTCAATTTTTTTCAAAGCTGCACAGATATCGAATGCATCATTTTTCTAAATTATTAAACTGACAACTTCGGTAGAGATTAGAAAATTTCGGAAAAGCATTCCCATAAATTTTTTAAAACTTCGGATAACGAAACGATGTGAAAATAGACAAATCTTGCTCAAACTTCTGAAAAATTCTAGAAAAGTTTGGAGTGCACATTTTTTAAAAAACAAGTTCATGAATTGTGTTTATTTTTCAAAACCTCGTATAATGAAATAAGGTGAAAATAATAAAAACATTACTGAAACTTTTAAAAAATGCTGGAAGAGTTTGAAAGATATTTCTTACGACGCTCACATTATTTAAAAGTATGTAGTTTTATTGTATACTAAACATTTTATCGGAAAGCTGCATAAAGGTCCAACGCATCAATTTGAAAAATCATCAATCTCACGACTTCGGTAGAGATGGGGAATAATCTTTAAAACATTTACATGAATTTCTATCAATTTTGAGAACCTCAAATACCGAAGTAATGTATAAATTTGAAAAAAAGCACTCAAACTTTTGAAAAATGCTCCAAGAGTGTAAGAAATTTTTTTTGAAATGCTTGGATTTTTGAGAGGTAATAGTTTTCTTGTATGCTATACATTTTATCGGAATGATGCATAGAACTCCAATGCATCAATTTGAAGAATTATCAAACTCACGGCTCCGGTAAAAATTGGGAATCTTATTTAAAACATTTTCACAAACTTTGAAGATTGTTTGAATCCTCGGTCGAGATGAATGATTTTTTTTTTTTTAAACATGTGCTTAAATTTTGTAGGTTTTCGAAAACTTTGTATAATGAAGTAGTGTGAAAATAATAAAAACATTGTGTCAAACTTTCATCTCTCATGGTTCTTTATATATAATGAAAATAAGAACGGGGTAATTTGAAAATGAAAAAACTTTTTTCCTCATTTTGAGAAGGCATAAAACACTAAGAGAGAAGTCTACAAATTTTAGGAAATTACTAAAATGAAAGCTTGAACCCTGAACTTTGACCCTTACAAAAAGAAAATAATTGGACTTTACTGTAGAATTTTCAGAAACGCCTATTTTACTGAAGTGCCAAAGCCAAATTTTTTTTCAAAATTTTTGTCTTAACATGGTGGCAATTTTTATTCGAAATGCTGTATTTTTAAAGTAATTGAGATATATACTGTTTTTTCATTCTGGTGAGGGATTGCTCAACGTTTCACAATCTAGAAAATAATTTGGTTTGTTTTGAAAATTAGAAAAATAGCGGCGATTTTTCTGGAAATAAAAATTTCTCAATTTCTTGAAAAAAATCCGCGAAGTAAGAAGAAAGTTTACATGGGAAAGTTGTTTCTCTTTAAATGATCTACAAAAAGTACTCGTATGTATATTAAACGAAAATACTGTTTATTATAATGATGATATTGTGCACTTTCAATTCATAAGAGAGGAGCCATTAATCCACTAAAACAGATGTCCATTAGACTCATCATTCAATAAATCCGAGAATAAATCGTGTTTAGAAATTGAAAAATTTCTTCAGTCTGAACCAAAAATGTATGCGTTTAACTCAATCCAAATAAACATGTTCTTTTGCCTCTTTCCACAAAATATTGAAATAGGAACATTTTTTTTTCAAATTATTTATTACATTATAATCAGAGAAGGTATCATATTTGTTTTAAATTTGACCCCCCCCCCC
>JAUMHM010085418.1:0-11632 GCA_032362435.1 Melikaiella ostensackeni | reverse complement strand
TCTAGAAGTCGCGTGTTGCTCATTCAAACGACTCACTTTTTCCACAACACCGCTCCGACACGGGTCGCTGATCAATCTCTCTAGGAATCGCCCCAAGTGAAGAGCTTCACAAAGCCATTATACTAATCCTCTAAGCAACGCTCTTCATGAGAGCTGGTGAGGATCCAAAATCTTTGGTTTCAGACATCTCTATTCTTCTCATAAACAATTGTCCTCCATACATTCCTGTCCTTGCATACATCCTTTGCTTTCTTTACATCCATACATCGTTTTACGCAAGCTCTTATGTTTCTGCGACTCTTTATATCTCCTCGCTTTAGAGTCTCATTCACACATGTTTAATCACGTGAAAATTCCTTTTAATCCTCAGAATTCCATGAATATCGCACACAACCTCTAAAAATCTCTTCAAATCCTATAAAAACTGTGGAAATTCCTTAAATTTTTTTGAGATTTCATGAAGTCTTTTGAAATTCCTGAAATCGTTTGAAATCTTGAGAATCCTACAGGAAATCCTTCTGATTCTTCAAAATTCATGGAAATCTTTTGAAATCTCTCAAAATCGATTGAAATCCTTGAAATTTCGTGTAATATTTCGAAGTATCGTGAGATCCCTTGAAATGTTTCAATTATTATTATTATATCATTAGCCCAAGTCCCTTTCGGGGTAAGCGTAACTCGTTCGGCTCTAGCCTCGTTATACTGCCGGGGATCAAGGAATTTACACGGTAAGGGCGAGTAAGGGATGTGTAGGAGTAGGGATAGGTCTTACATCAATATAGAAGTCATCGCGTGTTAGACATACAAACAGCACACTCGTCCTACAACACCGATCCAACACGGGTCGCTAATCAATCTCGATACATATCATCCCAGGTGGAGAGCTTCACAAAGCGATTATACTAATCCACTCAGCAAAATCTCTTCACGAGGGCCCATTTGTATCAAAAATCTTTCGTTTCCGGCAACACTCTTCTTCTTATAAACAGTTGTCCTCTATACCTCCCTATCCTTGCATGTATTTGCATACATCCTTTGCTTCCTTGACATCCATACAAGCTCTTGTTGCAATTTCAGGCCAAATGCCGCTAGGTGAAAAAAGCATATTACCTCCCAATAAAAATTAATTCCCAAATGAATAAGTTTTCAAAAAATGTTTAACATAGTTGTAGTGAAAAGTAGATATGATGATCTATCTTATTGTTTGTCACCTGATACTACTATGTTTTCTCAGCGTCAACATTGATTGTGCTTGAAATATTTTGGAAACATTAGTTTACCTCGTGAGAAAAAATTATTATTACAATAATATTATAATTGATATAATTATTATGACATTTAATAATACTTTCAAACAAATAATAGATTTACATCTTTGTATTTCACCTATTCAAATTTTTTAAACAATGGTAGAAATTTTCGGTCCAATGAAATATTAGTTTGATCCTGAGCTACCCTTACTTCAAAAAATTGCGTTGTTCTTCAAATAAATCTCTCGTTCCTTCGAGTCAAACATTGGGTTCTTTGAATCAAGTAATATCTTGTCAACTTTGCTGCATTCTTATTCTGAACAACATATTCCATCTTGGGACCAAAGAAATATTTAAACCTATTAAAAATCCATTTATTTAATCGAAGAAATATCTTTTAAAATTTAGAGTGTGCTCCTATGAAGCAAGGAACCACATCAACCAATCAAAAATATCTTTTACTTCAGTCGATGGATATTAGCTTGTTTGAAAAAAATATTCCTTTAATTTAAAATGCTATTTCAAAAAATTTAATTTATCTTTTGACAGTATAATTCCTAATATTTTTAGCATTTCAATTACCTAATGAATTACCATTTTTTGTTCTTATTTTCTAAATTTTCGCTGAAATGTTTGCTTCAATAAAGAATGGTCCTTTGGAATCTTCATTTAATTTCTCCGCTATTCCTCGCCCTTTGTTCGATAGTATTTTTTTCTCTTCTCAAAATCTTTTCGCCTATTTCAAATTGTACCGATCTGCGTCTCAAATTGTAAGATCTTGGCGGTATTTCATCCACTGTATCTAAATTTTTGACGGCTTCTTCCCCGATTATTTCCAATTTTCGAATCCTATCTGCTGGTATAAAACCTGTGGAAGTATGTTCACTTGTATTCAACGTAAATTGTAAATCATCTAAATTTTCATCCCATACTTCGTGATTTTTTTCAAGTATGCCTTCATTGCCGTTCTAATTGATCTATTGCGTCATTCTGTCGGGTTTGCTTGTGCATGATATCTAGGGATTTCTGAGTGTCTAATACCAAATGGTTTAGTCAAGTTGATAATTGATTTATTTATGTATTCCTTTCCGTTATCTGTAAATAGAATTATAGGTATTCCCCATTTTGAAATTATGCGTTTGTGAAATTCTTTTCCAACTGTTGATGCTACTTCATTTTTAACAGCTATTATTTCTACCCATTTAGGAAATATATCCACAAATACTACAATGTATTTGTTTATTGACTTTGACATTGGCAAGGGACCAATCATACCTCATGCTACAACTGTTCATGGTTCTTCAATTATTCCCTTTCCATCAAACCTGTCTGATTATTTACTTTTGGTTTCATTCTTTGACAAATGTCACATTCCTTTACATATTTCAATGTTTCAGAATACATTCCGGGCCAAAAATAATTTTCAGAAATTTTTGCATAAGTTTTTTCCATGCCTAAGTGTCCTGTTTGTTTATTATCATGGCTCTCAATTAGAACTTGCTTTTGTTATTCTTTTGGTATTGTGAATTCCCACGGGTTGCTACCTAAAGCTAAACTCGATTTCAAAGGGGCTTACCTACACAAATATAATTGATTGTCGCGTATTCTCCAATTCTGATTTTCTTCAGGTTTATTTTAAGCATTTATCATTTTTAATTCATACCAGTCATCTTCGATTTCTTTGAAATCTTTTTTTATCGTTTCTGCCTTTTTTGTGGAGAGTATTTGAAATTTCTATTTCATTTTCATTTGATCTAGATAATGCACCTGGTACATGATTTGAACTACCTTTCCTATCAACAATTTCATAATAGTAATCCAAGAATTTCAAGGCCCATCTAGCTAATCTACCTGTTGTATTTTTTCAATTATCAAGCAATTTTAAAGCAATATAATCACAAATAACCTTGAAAGAATATCCCTCAAAATGTGGTCTCAACTTTCAAATTGCTCAGACTACGGCTAAACACTTTTTCCGAAGCTGCGTATTTTGTTTTTGCCTCATTTAAACCTCTAGTTGCAAAAGGTATTACATCATTTTCAACGTTGACTGTTTGTGTTAATACAGCTTCCAATCCTGTATCACTAGCATCGATTTCTAGTTGGAATGAACTTCCAAAGTCAGGGCATGTTAAAATCGGTGCTGTTGTTGGCAAATACTTAATCGACGTAAATGCCTGCTCCTGTTTGTCTGTTCATTCCCGCATTACTTCTTTCTTCAATAGTTTTTGCAGGGGTTGTATAATCTTTGCAAATTTTGGAATAAATTTTGTATACCATGATGTCATTCCTATTAATCTTTGTATTTGCTTTACTGTCTTTGGTCTTGGAAAATCCAAAATAAGCTTAATTTAATCTATGTCTACTTGCAGTCCTTTTTCATTTACTTTGAATCCCAAGTATTTTATTTCGTAACATTCAAATTCACATTTTTCTGAACCTATTGTTAAACCTGCATCTTTTATTTTATCTAAAATGATTTTTAAATATTTAAGATGTACTTCAAAATTTTTTAAGACTATTATAATGTCGTCGAGATAGCAAAACACATTTGGTTTTAAATCTAGTGTTATTATTTTGTTCTTCAGGCCTGGAATGTAGCAGGAGCATTTGTTAACCCAAATGGCATTCTTTTAGATTAGTACATTGTTTCGCTCGGGACTATGAAAACTGTTATCGGTTTAGATTCCTCGTCCAACGGTATCTGATGATATGCCGAAGATCAATTTTTTACATGTATTTTGTTAACATCAATGCAACTAATATTTTGGACATTATGGAAATTGGGTAAAAATCCTTCTTTGTGATTTTATTTACTTTCTTAAAATCTAAACACAATCTATATCTACCATTGGTCTTCTTTATCATAACTATGAAGTTTTAAATCTAGTGTTATTATTTTGTTCATCAGGCCCCGGAATGTAGCAGGAGCATTTGTTAACCCAAATGGCATTCTTTTAGATTAGTAAATTGTTTCGCTCGGGACTATGAAAGCTGTTATCGGTTTAGATTCTTCGTCCAACGGTATCTGATGATATGCCGAAGATCAGTTTTTTACATGTATTTTGTTGACATCAATGCAACTAATATTCCTGACATTATGGAAATTGGGTATAAATCCTTCTTTGTGATTTTATTTACTTTCTTAAAATCTAAACACAATCTATAATTACCATTAGTCTTTTTTATTATAACTATGGAGTTCGACCAGTCGCTGTTAGATGGTTCTATTATTTTTTCTTCTAAGTGCCTATCTACTTCCTCATACATATATTCTTTCATTGGTGATAGATAATAATATCTTTGCTTGATTGTATTATGACCCTGGACATCAATTTCATGTTCAGTTAAATGTGTCGGTTTTAATTCCATTCCTGAATCTATCATATTTTTTTTAATCAGGTTTTCCAATTGCACTTTTTGTGCTTCATTAAATTCTACAATTCCTTCGCTAATTTTATCGCAAAATTCTAAATTTCTTTTCCTTCTTACTTTCACGCGTGTGATATTATTATTTATTATTGCCTTATTCCTAAAATAAATTCGATAGCCTTTTCTAATTGCGAAAAAGTTTTCTATGAATTAATAATTCAATGAAAATAAGTTTTCTCGTTCTTCATTCTATTCGTATCCTTATCTATTTTCCTGCTTTCTCTTTATTTCGACTAGCTTGCTCATCTAATCTGTCGACGCTTACGGTGGCTCGTGCCACTGTTGCATCGCTTGAATTTTAGGGTTTCTGGTATGAGGCTCCATTCCCCTGTACTCCCTTTGCCAGCTGAGGCGCTGGTGGGCTTGAGTCCTGTCGGTACCTATTAAACCTCTCGATCTTAAATCTGGCACGAGCCTGAATAATAAATATTTTTCCGTATGACCTATTTTGATAGGGATCAATACCTGACCTATTATTTTTAGCTTTTGGCCATTCGCGACCATTAACGTACGACTTATTGGTTTCTTAATTTCATAATCTAAATCTTTCACTATTTTTGAAAAATTTCCACCAATGTATGAGTGAGTTGCACTGGTGTCAGCTAATGCTCTAAATTTATGATCCCCAAATTCTATCATTAAGTGAAATCTTGTTTAGTCCGAGTTATTTTTGTCTCTGTCTAGATATTCTGGCGGTGTTTGGTTTCGTTGGCTATTTTTCGCCTTTAATAGTCACCGTTTGCGTTTCCCTGATCTGTAGTATACCAACAATCGCGCTGGACGTGGCCTTTGCCCCCATAATTGTAGCATTTAATAGGTTGACGCGATATGCAATTTGAATTACGGTTATTTAAATTCGGATCCATGAAATCCTGTGCACTTGGATTCATTTCACCTTTTTTATTATCCCTGCTCTTTCCTTAATTTTATCTTGTATTATTTTTATTTTGTCCTTTATTATTAGATTTATTATCTTTGCTCTCTTCTGACTCGTTGTTATCCTCTTCCACGTTATATAAAAGCGCTGGTATTTGCGGAGAACTTTGTGTGTGTCGTGTTTTTGTGTTTCCTAACAGCTGATTAATTGCAAATAATAACTGACCAGCTGGGTTCTGATTTCTATAATTGTTATTATTTGTTAATCTTGGATTTCCTGAGAATTTCGAGTTATTTTGGAAACTATATTTATAATTTTGAAATCTTGGATTAAAAAATCTAGGATTCCCATTTGGAAGTTTTGGTTAGGGCTTGAAAACTCAACTCCCTCGTTGAAATTTCAAAAGAATTTATTCTCCATTTTCGTAAAAAATCACATAATTTTCCCTGTTTGAAGAGCATTTTGTGCTGTAAAGTCTGTAACAATATTATGTTTGTATGTATTTGTGTCTTATTTGAGGCTTTTATCAAAAAAAAATCAAAGAAATATTTATGATACAAGTATAAAAAATAACAAGTTCTCAAAATTTACGCAGCAAATTTTGAAAAGTTTTGTCGATTAGCCCTGTAAGAGTCTAGAATTTCACCTCTATAGTCTTCTTTAAAACAGTCCACACGCTTATTTTTCAATATTTTCCAGTGTCTTGAAATATTCTTTACGTGTAGTGGGCATTTCTCCTACTGACAACACATTTCGTGATGAGTATTTCATTTGTAGCATTTTATCTTTTGTAAAATATGAATTTTCCGAAGGCCCTAGTTTTGAAAGAGATCAGGTTTTCCAAATTTATGCAGCAAATCTGAAAAAGTTTCGACGATTACCCTGTAAGAGTCTCAAAGTTCACCTCAAGAGTCCTCTCTCAACCAATCGCTAACATACCGTGGCGTAAAACAGTCACTTCTCTGAAAAATACATATGGTATATGAATTCTGTCAGCTTCCTCCATGCGCTTTTCTCAATACTTCTTAGAGTTTTCAAATATTCTTCACGTGTAGTAGACATTTGTCATATTGATAACACAATTCACGATGACCATTTTATTCGTCGCATTTTATCTTCTGTAATACATAAGTTTTTCAAAGTCCTTAGTTTTGAAAGAAAACAGGTTTTCCAAATTCACGCAGCAAATTTTAAAAAGTGTGCAGGCTTCTTGGAAATTTATGGAAACTTTTCGAATGTATGGAAGCTCTTGGAAATTTGTCAGATTCTTAAAAAAATGAAATTCTCTTAAATGGAAATTTGGGAAAGTTTCTAAGCTTCTCGTGTTTTTATTCACGGTTGAGAATTCTTATCACATTTTCTGAGCAATGAATAGTCTTTTTTCATTTTACAGCCAAACTGCACGAGACTGGTTTTCCTCATCAGTGTACAATACCAACCGATCATGACTCCTTTGGTTCTGGCTTGGTTTTTATACTTTCCTTTGCAGGACCGAAGTTTGGTGGGACTGACGTTATGGATGGACACTCCATTTTACGTCGATTTAGCTGCTTAATTTGGACATGATTTTATACTCATGGAATGAATTTCTTGCATCAAGTTGTTGTTAGGTGTATACTTCTGATGATAAATAATACAAATAATAATGTAGCCTCGAATAGAATTGCCACTTCTATTGACGAAAAGCATGTCCTCGGAAAAGTTTTAGGCGATGAATGGAGACTTGGTGTCTAGAATGCAACTAGTGTAAATGATCTTAAGGAAAGGCAATTGCAGTGGTACAACGCGCGTAAGAAAGCTAGATATTTCATGTATAAGGGAAACAAGGAAGAAGGGATATAAGATAGGAAAGATAGGAAATGAACTCGAACTTTGGTCAGGAGTAGATAATGAATCATATGGTAGCCAAGGAGTCGGTCTGATTATGAATGAGAGAGCGAAACAACATGTGAAAAAGTATGAATGTGTATCTCCTAGATTACTATGGGTTAGAATGAAATTAGAAACTGGAAGGCTATTTATTATAGCGTGCTACGTTCCAGTTAATGGAGACAAGAGGGATGTAAAAGGTACCTTCTGGGACCTGTTAAATGATATATTAGGGACTCGCGATCCTGGTGAATGAATAATTTTACTCGGAGATAAGAATGACTAGGATGGTGTGCAACGCGAGAGTACCGACAGGGTACTGGGCCTTTTCGGAGACCCAAAAGCGAACGGAAACGAGGATAAATTGATAAGCTTATGCTTAGAGAAAGGCTTGTTTATTACAAATACTTGGTTCAGACATAAAATGATCCACATGTATACTTGGTGTAGAGGAAGACTGAATTGACCAATGAAAATGTAGAGGATGCATGAATACAAGGAAATGAGAAATCATTTTGAAAATGAGTTAAGATCAGGAAAGAACGTACTAGCATTAAGATCGTCGGAATTAAGAATGCTGATGGTGAAGTGGTATGGGATTCAGACAAAGTGAAATACTGCATGAGAGATTTTTTCAGGAAATTTTATGAAGGTCAAGCTATGGAGCATAACAACCGTGACGTTGAAGAGAATACGTTAGACAATCCCATTGTAGGTAGCGAAAGAACAATCGATATCGACGACATTATATCCGTGATTGAGAAACTTAAGAATGGTAAGGCTGCTAGTGTGGATGGTATCACCGCTGGAAAGCTTGAGGGCGGTTGCGGATATTTGTTTGTGTGGCTGAGCGAATTTATGAATATGTTTGCTGTGAATGGTGAGGTTCCAAGTGATTGGAGGAAGGTGATTATCAATCCAATCTACAAGAGAAAGGGTGGTAAAGGCTACTGTACTAATTATAGAGCGATGGGCCTACTAAGTACCGTGGGCAAAATGTTTATCATACACTTATTGGGAAGGTCATGGGAATAACTAAGGAAAGGACCTGGGAAGTCCAATGTGGATTTATACCAGGGAGATCATGTATGGATCAGATATTAAGCTTGAGACAGATCATAGAAAAAAGTTTAAGAGTAAACAAAAGAGGCTTCTGCGCATTTGCTGATCTGGAAAATGCTTTCGATGAGGTGAATAGATATAGGCTTTGGGAAGTCCTGAAACAGTATGGAGCAAATAGTTGTCTTCCAAAAGCATTAAAAACAAAATATAATGGTACTAAAGCGAGTGTAAGAGTAAATGGAGAATTAAGCGATTGGTTTGATATTAAGCAGAGCGTTAGGCAAGGCTACGTTATGTTCTTCTGGATGTTAAATAGATACATGGACAAATTTCTGAGAATGGCTCTCTTAGACAATGAAAGTGTTGATCTCCGGACAGTGAAAGTACGTGGAGTGGCGTTTGCAGATGATGGGATTGTCACGGCAGAATCATCGACGATTTGCAGACAATAATGAGTAGACTGGATACCAACATGAAGAGTATGGGTTTCAAGATTGACGCAAATCAAACAAAAATTATCGTGTTTGAAAAAAAGGGTGTTGTTTTACAGTATGCAACATCGCCTTGAATGAAGAGAGAATAGAACAAGTTGATAAGTTCGTGTACCTTGGAAGTTTATTCACTGCTGACGGAAAGATAGATGCAGAGATATCGAGACGTCTGAACGAGGGTCGAAAGATTTTAGACAGTGTAGAAGCTATTACTAGAAGTAAAAATGGAACAAATAAAGCCAAAATTGTAAAATTGAACTCTGTGCTTGCACTAATTGTGCTGTATGGTAACGAGACCTAGATGTATCAAGAAAAGGATAGAAGTAAAGTGAACAAGCAGTTGACATGCAGTTCCTGCGGAATATGTGCGGTAAAACGCTAATGGACAAGTCAGTAGTGAGTGGGTTCTCAAAGAATGTGGTGTAGAAGAAACATTGTTTGACAAGATTGAAAGAAATTTGCTGAGATGGTGGTCATGTTAAGAGAATGAATGAAAAATGTGTAACGAATGAAGTGTACTTAAGTAAAGTGAGTGGTAGACCGAAGAAATAATAGTTAGAATGTGTGAATAAGACTCTAAAGCAAAGGGATATAAGGAGTCGTAGAAACACAAGAGCGTGCATGAAACGATGTATGGATGTAACCGGAGCAAAAGATGTATGCTAAGATAGGGATGTATGGAGGACAATTGTTCATAAGAAGAAGAGTGATGCCTGGAACGAAAGGTTTTGGATACTAATGGGCTCGCGTGAAGAGATTTTGTAAGTGGATTAGTATAATGGCTTCGCGAAGCTCTCCACTTGGTGTGATCGCTAGAGAGATTGATCAGCGACCCATGTCGGAGCAGTGTTGTGGGACGAGTGTGACGTTTGTATGAACATAATGTGACTTCTAGATTGATATAAAACCTATCTCTACTCCTACACATCCCTTACTTACCCTTACCGTATAAAGTCCTTGATCTCCGGTAGTATTACGAGGCTAGAACCGAAAGAGTTATACTTATTCCGAAAGGGATTTGGCTTGATGGTATAATAATGAAAAATAAAAGTGGAACTTTTCCCTCGTGTGAAATTGCAATATATATCCAGAGCCCCAGGAGCAGCCGAGGCGAAGCGGAGTCGAGGCAAAGCAAAGACGACGCGAAACCGAGGGCTCTGGTGAGTGTTGCAATCATACGAATAAAAGTTCCACACAAGGGCTATGTGTCATACAATATTCTTTATCACAACGCTGTCATAAGTGCGATTTGAGGGTCTCATAACCTTCTCTGAACAACTGCCGTCAACTACTCAGCTGTCATGTGGTGTGTAAACAGCGCCATGGTGCAGCGAGAATGGTAATCGCTCAGCGTGTGATAAAATGTGCTACAGCTGTTCAGTAGCCAATCAGATCACAGTACATCTTTACTTCATAAGTCTAGGACCATAAGTAAATCGTTTCACGACCTACGTCTATAAATACTGTTCAAGGGATCGTTTGCAGGCGCTAAACTCACACTTATGATGGAGCTGTGATAAAATTTTTTTCATTTTAAAGGGGGTGTTTCTATTTGTGACGTCACCCTGGGGGGTTCGAGCTTTGTGTGTTGATCTATGGCGAAGAGAGGGAGGGTTGAAAAAATGTACAAAATAGCCTGTTTCCATGTAATGTCAAATTTAAAAAAAATAGGACTCACATTATAATTTAGAATATTAAAAAATTGTCATATTCAAGTGATTAAATATAATGAATAACAACCTTCATGAATATGATGTATGAAATATTTTTGAAAGTTTCTTTCAGCGTAATGCATCCTGGCAAAACCCAATATAGTAGTATAGAATTATGGTCGGAATTACATTTGTATTTACGGTCTCCCGTGTGGATAAATTCCATGGCAGTCTGGTGTCAGGTCTGGACTAGATCTAACTTTATCTGGACCATCTAGTCTGGATAATCTGGACTGGCTCAGGACTGACGTTGATCAGCTATCCAAGAACAACAATTCTGAGTTCGGTCAGAAAAAATTTTTTGGGCATTTATTGAAAAAGTGACAAGGGGTACAAAATGATAGAAAGTAAGAATTTAACACTATCAAAACAAGAATTTTTTGGCGCTAATCAGTTAAATACACTAGTAGTGAAAAGAATTTTTTTCCAAGTAATTCAAAAAATAAAGGTTTGTCCCAAGCAATTGGTATTTATTGCTCAATCGTTCCCAATAAGGTTAAATTATTTTTTTTTGCAAGGGGGTCCAGCCAGCGGCCGGTCCATCGCCAGAAGATTTTTCCATGCGGAATGATTTATAATGTAACAAAAATGACGAATACGACTTACGTATATATTTATTTAATCAATGGAATTTATTAATTTATTTAGTAGTCTTCTATCTTTTTCTTTTTCCTCGATAAATAGAATTGCGTAAAGGTGTTCTTTGTAATGGATATTGTTTTTCTTCTGCAAGCGATATAAGGATGTTTCATAGTTCATTTAAAATATCATGGAGTCCAGTTTATCGAAAAATTAGAGAGAAAGCTCTGTCGAATATCACTTTTTATTTTTTTCATTTTTTGAAAGAGATAAATTAAAAAATTTACCACCTCTGGTTATCGAGATTCCTGCCCTCTCAGGACAGCATCCGCTATCCTTCGTGATTCAGCTGCCGGCATT
>JAUMHM010085417.1:0-11634 GCA_032362435.1 Melikaiella ostensackeni | reverse complement strand
AGCTAGACATCCTCGTCTTCAAGTCGAACTCAAGTCTAAATCGAATCGAAATCAAGACGAAGCATTTTCACTCGGGCTGAAGCGTTAATAAACGTGCCGAAAGCTGAATAGAGCCTGGGTGAGGTGTCCTCATATGGTCTGTCTGGGATACAGGGCGACGCATTGGAAAATGCAGCCTTACCCTTGCATGCTGAGTTCCGCAAGGGTTTACGAACCCATTCTCTAGTTGCTCGTGGAAACAACTACGATAACACCAAACTCAGTAAATGCCGTTTAAAACGACCAAACGCGCAGAGGATCCGGCAATGGGTCGGCAAACAATACCGACTTCCCTAGAGTTCGGCGTGCTGAAAATACTTTAGATAAAAACACGCCAGTGGACTAGCGAAACGCTCGAGTTCAGTGGACGGATGGACTCGGGGATGACTTGCTGAATTACTACGATGCTAGCAGTATTCCTGCTCGCAGAGGCTACGTGGCGCGCTCGCACATTCTGTGGTGCCAGAAACACCCAGATCTTCCGCAAGTTTCGTAACAGCCATTGCGAAATCACGCTGACAGTCTCATGCAAACACGATACGTGCGCGGAACGCTTTCCCAACAGCTGCAAGACCAAGCCGCATACGGAGAGGAGGGGACGACATTAAGACCAACCGCGTAAATCAAGCATTCTCCGAGAGAAAATGGCAATTTCAGGCCAAGGAGAAACTTCAACATCCAGGTTCCTCTTAAACCCGAAGGTCTGGTTGAATTGAATGCTGACCTTCGTGAGGATCTCTCGGAGGAGTCTGACCTGTGAACGTTGGCATCAAATGAACGAGAAGATGGACTCGGCTAGACAGAACATGTCGCGTGTTCAGTGTGTGGCTGAATACATAACATCTGGTAAGACTTTTATGGTGATGGTCCAAAAGTTCGCTCATGAACTAAGGATTCACCATCACACATTGAACAAGTCAAAGCTGCTGACTAGCGAGCAGCACATTGTTGACGAAATACGAGGGTTATCTGACGCAAGGAGAATACACGAGAGGGAAGGATGGGTCAGGGAGAATCCACAGTTTCTCGCTGACCCATCGCGCCTCTTTAGCGATCCCCATGTTTTTGTCAATAATCTGCCTACGTCCGAGAAGGTAAAGACAACAACAATGTCTACCGACCACTGCCAAAGAGGTAAACAAAGTTAACTTCTACACACGAGCATCTGGTCATGATCTTAACCACATGTTTCGAATGAGAAATGAATTCCACAGTGTCTGTTGTTAGGACGTATTGTACTCCTACCGAAGAAAGGCGACTTGTCCAACCCAAGGAACTACAGGCCAATAAATTGTCTGAGCACGCTTATAAGATCTTTACAGCTTTCCTGAACAACAGGAGTGTTCGGACATTTGGACCTGTGTGAAGAGAGATCTATGAACAACGTGGATCGAAGAGGAGCGTAGCAGACTGTCGGGCAAACCTGCTAATCGATAGAAACATCCTCAAAGACGTTTACGATCGCAATCTGTCGATGGCCTGGATTGATTACGCGAAAGCTTTCGATTCGAACTCCCATAGACTTATCAACTATCTGTGGGAGAGCTTGAAGGTCCATTCACACATAGTGGAATGCATAGAGAGATTGATGCCCCGTTGGAAAACCAGATTTACTATCTCATCTGGAAAACGTCGTGTGACAACTAACAGTGTCAGCTTCCAGAGGGGCGTCTTTCAGGGTGACACCATGAGCCTCCTTCTCTTTTGCGTCACACTCTTGCTACTATCTTTCGCACTACGCAATTTTCATGGGTACTTCTGCGTTGGATTTGATAATTGTAAGAATAAGGTCACTTATATATTCTATATGGATGACTTGAAGAGACCTACCTATAGCTAGACGTGACAAAAAGCCGCTTTCAGGATATAACATCAGTGAAGGAGGCTCTCCGAAGCAAATACAAGCGTCTTCTTCGACAGATTTGGTCTTTCGATCTGTCGGCCTTGAGCAAGTGATCTGCAATTAACATGCTTGCTGTTCCGGTTCTACTCTCTTCATTTGAGATAGTTCCATGGACAAAGCACGAGCTCACGGCCTTCGATATAACCACACGTAAGATCATGCATATGCAGAAAATTTTACATATCAGCTCGTCCGTTTTCTGCTTATACATCCCACACCGTAAAGGCCGGTGCATATTTCTGAACGTCCTGTGTCTTTATGGCCGAATTATCTTGGGTACAGCTCACATCGTGGCAAGTGGAAGAGATCCCCTCCTGAAAATAGTTAGGAACCACGAGATGATTGGCAAAGGAGCGTTCCTTTACAAAGCTGTGGAGCAGGCGGCCGAGACCCTTTATCTGGATCTTATCATGAGGAGTGAGAAAAGTGCATCACTCAATCTAGATGCTTCAATTCTAAAAGCTTGAATGAAGAAAGCACAGGTCAACAGCTTCCTCGAACAGTTCCTTGACAAGAAAATGCACGGAAACTTTCACAGATATGTGAGAAACCAGTTCTTGTCGATGGAGTTTGCTTTCCTTAAATCACGAGGATTCCACTAGCCCTTCATTGTGATTCCATCGTACCATGCGGTCACCCATCTCACGGTAGTGAGGCGTGGCCATAGGTATAATTTACCGTGGTTCCACTGGGAGCCAGTGTAATTTTTCTGGATGACAGTCGATCGCAGAAATACCATGCTGTGGTTATTTCACCAATTCTTTGAAATACTATATATATATATATATATATATATATGGGTTGTCGTTGAATTTATTTTTCATTATATACAGGTACAATGACAATGAAAAACCTAAATATTATGTTTTGATGCAGGCCAATCCTTCAAATGTTTTCCTTTACCAAATAAATAAACACGCGTTTACTGTCCTAAGAAAATGACAACCCATTCCGCAAGACGGTATTATATACCTGTATATCTTTACCTTATAGTCAGACTTCAAATCAGGTCTACAAAAAAATTTTCAAAACACATGTAATTAATTTATTTTACTTTGTAAAAATGTTCACAATATTACACGTAATCTAGCAATGAGGAGCTCAATGTTACTTCGCGTATCTAGTAGCACGAAAATTGTGTAATATTTCAATGCATATATGAACCTTAGATAAAAAATTGCGAAAGTTTTTTAAAATAAATTCCTACAGATTAAAATACCCGGTAGTGAATCGCCGCCAAGCGAAAAACCGCAAATATGTTTTCTCCAACAAAAACTGCTTTTCCTACCTGTATACAATATCTCAGCCAACTTCGCTAGTAAGGAGTATTATAAGTACAATCAACATTGTTTGTGAATTTGAAATTCTCCAAGTCATTTTCAAAAGATATATAACTTTTAAACATTGCTCGGAGAAAAATTTGTCTTGGAACAAAACTATAATTTTCAATTCAATAAAATTATGCCATACCTAGCATTTCCATTTTATTATTAACTTATTGTAAATATTATTATAAATATCTTGATTGTTAATATTATCATTTACCAATTCAATCTTTTTAATTAATATTACTATCAATTTATATTATATGTCGAAGTGTGTCGGCGTCCTGAAATTCGGGACGACTAGCCTATTTTCACCCTTTGGCTAGTCGTCCCGAATTTCGGGATAACAAGCATTTTTCACACATTCTCTAAATTCAGCTGCAGACTATTAAAGGAAAAAAGTACACATAAAACAAGAACTACTTCTAGCCGAATCACTACCGGCTTTAATTTTTCTTATACTGTAATTCGCCGTAGTCCTGTGGTTAAGGCGACTCACTAGAAACGCTGGCGTCTTGCGTTCGCGTAATCGTGCTTTTTTTATTTATTTTTTTTCTATTCTAACGAATTCTCTACAATTTAAAAGAATGTAAGTATCATTGAAGCATATTCTAAAAGTAGCTTAGAAATCACCGCTGTGACTGTTCACAGAAATAATGTAGGTCACATCCCTACCCCCTTACAAAGTCCCGCGGGGGCAGGAAGGCTCCCCTGTCACTGGAATGAACATTAACAAAAAGAGAGGAGATTCGATTGAAAGTAATTCCCATTTTATGTGCATTGATATGATCCTCATTTTTATATAGGGGAAAGTTTTGGATGGAAGAGGAGGTAGCCAGATTACAAGGGTGATAGGTAGTAATGTAGTGTGAATTTGGAAGCGGGTACGTTTGAGGAAAGGAATGCGGGAGGAGTGCTGGTGACCCAGTAAGTCGTAGGAAGGAGTGAGTTTCTTGGCGACGGTGGTAAAAGAAGAAATATGAGGACAGGGGGGTGTGAAAGCGTTCAAGAGAGAAAAGTCAGAGAGAGCGATTGGTGAAGTGCGCCGTAGCGGACTGCGCTGAAGCGGTGCAGGCTGGCCTCGCTAATGGGTACGAGAGAGAGCTAAGTGTGACGTCATGCAGTGTTTTGTTGTGCGTTTTCGTCCGAAAGGTGAAGTTAGGTTATGATTCGGCCGAGTGCAACTGGTATGCCAACCGCATCAGCGGAATGAGTTACTGGTATGCCAGTAGTCTCGTTAGAAGGAGGAAAGGAAAACTTATATAATAATAATAATAAACAACACCAAGAGAAAAGCGTGGGGTGAAGGTTTCGGATCCAGCTGAGTGTAGCTGGTATGCCAACCGCCTCAGTGGAACGAGTAACTGGTATGCCAGTAGTCTCGTCAAATGGAGGAAGGAGGAAATGAAAGTAAAGACATAAGGGTTATGTAAGTATAGTCAGTATTTTATTTTAGCAGATTTGATGTACAACGGGTTCGCAAGAAGAGCGGATGACCAACCCTGAGTGCGAGAGAGACAGTAGCATAAAGCGTAATGGCGCGCAGGCCAATCGAGCTAGTCACTGACCAGAGCGGATGACCAACCCTAGGAAGTGAGAGAGAGAGATAGTGAAGCAAGACGTGAGGCCGTGCAGGCCGATCGAGGTGATCACTGACCAAAGCGAATGAGCAACCCTGGGAGTGAGAGAGAGAGATGAAGTAGCGTTTGGTATTCTCAGTGTTTCCTAGCCCCAACGGATAACCAACCCGGGGAGGTAGTATGAGCTAACAGCGGTTGACCGACCGTTAGTCTTTTGGATCAGAGTGGTTAGCCAACCCTGATCCTTCTGGTCGCTTTCGTCGCGAGCGCGCCTTTTTATCTTTGTTGCCCCACGCGAGAGTCGCGAGAAGCTTTACAGAGTGGGAAGGAGCGAGTGGAAGGAGATGCGTGCGTTCGAGCTTCGTGGGCGCTGCGCCAGCGGCTCTCATCTACACTCGGTCCTGCCACTCCGCTGGCGTGAGGAAAAACGTATCTTCCTTAACCTGACATGGCCATACTTACGTGCGTAGGTATGTCCACACCAGGGCAAAGAAAGTTCCTTCCTTTCCCGCGATAGGGGTGTTTCGGCTAGTCTTTCTCTCTTTCAATATTTAAAGGTCTAATTTCTGAAATGGTTGCCTACCGAATGAAGAAGCGTCATCTGAGAGAAGGTTTTTATATTTGATATTTAAAGAGTCTCGCTCTATGTGAGTCGCGTATAACAACTGTCAAATATGCAGTCTGAAATCTTCTATCCAAATCCGAAGTCACTGCCGTACGGAGTGAGTCCTCTGCATGCGTGGACACGTCTTTTTGAAACCTGCTTGCATATCTCTTACAGACTAAATGTGAAAGCGTGGAAAATGCGAAACGAGGTGCAAGAAACAATGTACGCAAAAAGAGAAAGTTAAATCCAAAGAATTCTTTCGGAAAAATTTGGATCTCAATGTGAATAGACCTAAAGCAGGTGAAAGCGGAACAACTAATGATGTCAATACTGCTCACCGAGCTTTGAGAATCCTGAATTGCTGAGTGAATGCTGAAGACTAGATCATCGGATGCTTTTAAACTTCAAGAACATCCTAATTGCGTTATACATTCAACTTCCAATAGACCATCTTTTTTTTGACGAACTATGCAAATCTACTGCTGAAATGTACATCAATAACTACTCTTGGTATCTCATGCCACAATCGGTTCACAAGATTCTTATCCATGGCGCTGACATTGTGAGAAATAGTTTATTGCTTGTAGAAATATTTGGAGAAGAAGCCTCTGAAGCGCGAAATAAGCATTACAGGAAATACAGACCCGACTACAGCAGGAAAAACAGTCGTTATACAAATCTTCATGATTTGTTTTATAGGTCGATCGACACGTCTGACCCGGAAATTTCTTTTTTGAGTTTGAGAGGACGACTTCAAAAAAGAAAGCACTTGTAACTACCTCTAGAAGTGCGCAATTTGCTTGCCATTCCCAAATATGATTCCATTACATGTGATGAAACAGATGTTGACCCTGACAGCGAAGAATCTGAAGAAGACTTAACTGGTCTCTCAGAAGTTTACTCACTTCTAGATGAAGAAGAAATATCTTCAGGAGATGAACTTGAAGATAAGTAGATAACTAATTACTCAAAATTACTTCCGCTCAATACGTAGTCTCACGAAGTTATCTGTAAAAATTTTGAATATTTGACCGCCATATTGGATCCGCCATTTTGAATTTGTAACTTTTGATATCAGATTCGAAATGAGCCACCCCAAAAACCTCCCTATCCCAAGCTTCATGCAAATACGACGAAAAATGGACTTTTGGCCAATTTTGAGGGTCTCTTGCCCCATAGTGAGATAGTTGAATTTTCAATCTTAAAAAATTGAATTTTCAACAAAAAAGTCATTTTCAACTGAGAAAGATGAATTTTTGACCAAAAAGATATCTTTCTTACCATAAAAGATGAACTTTCAACAAAAAAAATCATTTTCAACCAAGAAAGCTGAATTTTCAAACAAATAGTTGCATTTCCAAAAAAAAACTTTCAACCAAACAGTTGCTTTCACAACCAAATAATTAAACTTTCAACCAGGAAAGATGAATTTCTAACCAAAAATGATGACTTTTTATGAAAAAACAGTTGAATTTCGAACACGCAAAGATGGATTTCCAACAAAAAATATAATTTTCAACCAAGAAAGGTGAATTTTGAACCGAATAGTTGAATTCACAAAAAAAATTATTTTCAATTAAACGGTTGCTAGAGGTTTCTAGAGGAGAGTTTAGTTTTCAACAAAAAAGTTATTTTTAACCAGGGAAGATGAATTTTTAACCAAAAAAGATGTTTTTTCTACCATAAAAGATAAATTTTTAATCAAAAATGATGATTTTTCCACCATGAAAGATGAATCTTCAACCTAATAGTTGAATTTACTACCAACAAAGATGAATTTTCAATCATGTACTTGAATTTTTAGAAGGAAAAAAATTTCAACCACGCAGTTGCATTTACAACCAAAAATTAAAATTTTTAAGCCGAGAAGACCAATCATTCAGGAATGAGTTAAATTTACAAACTTATAAATTTTCATTTTCAACAAGAAAGTTATTTTCAACCGAGAATTCAACCAAATAGATCAATTTTGAACCAAATGATGGAGTGTTCAAACAGAAAGATTATACTTCAACCAGAAACAGTTGCATTTTCAACCAAATAATTCAATTTTCAAGCCAAGTAGGCTAATTTTTTAGATGACAATTGCATTTTCAAGTTGAAAAGTCGGATTCTCAAGCAACAAAAATTAATTTTTAACAAAAAAAGATTACTTGTTTACCACAAACAATGAACTTTTAACTGAATAGTTGAATTTTCAACTCACAAAAATGAATTTTCATCCAAATAGTTGAATTTCCAGAAGAAACAAAAATTTCAATCAAAAAGTTGCATTTACAACCAAATAGTTGAATTTTCAAGCAGACGAGACGATTTTTCAACAAAAAGGTTGAATTTTCAAACGAATGGTCGAATTTTTAAACAAAAAAGATAAAACTTCAACCAGAAACAGATGCATTTTTTACCAGATAGTTGAATTTTCAAATTATAAAGATGAATTTTTCAGAAAACAGTTGAATTTTCAACGAAAAAAAAACTATTTTCAATCAAGAAAGATGAATTTTTAACCAAAAGAATCATTTTTCTACCAGAAAAAATTAATTTCCAACCCAAAAAGATCAATTTTCAAGAAAAGAGTTGAGTTTTCAAGCTAAAAAGTCGAATGTTTTAAAAAACACTTGACTTTTAAACCGGAAAAATTGAATTTTGAAAAAGTATTTCTCATGTCAAATAGTCAAAAGTCATAATTTAAAATAATTTATTCAAATTTTATGACAATTTACGATGTGTTTGAATTATAGATGTGAGTACTAAGTTTTAAAACCATCTCCATCCATAAAAAATCGTTGCCAGTAAGAAAAGTATCATTAAATCGAGTAAAAACATGTTTTTTCTCTTTTTTCAAGTTTAATAACAATTTACGATGTACTTGGATTTTTGTATTGCTGTCTAGTTTTCGGAAGATAATTATAGTTATAAATAATAATTTTAAGAACCCTTTTCATCTATTAAAAAATTGACTTCGTGCCAAAATGACAAAAAATTCGCAATTATTCGTTATTTTGAGCTTTATTGTGGATGCGTGAACATAACATATATTTCTTTTTATCTGTAACCTTTTTTGGGAGATCCGTGTACCAAACTACAACTTTTGCACCCCTTTGAATTTGAAAGAAAAAAAATTCGCTTCACCCTACCACATACTTTAAAGTAAAATCGGAAAAATGGTAAAAAAGGAAAGTTACTTTATTTTATAATTGTTTTAATTATGTTTATGGAATGACATTTCCAATAAAGTTCGAATCATAATAGACTATAATATTGATTGCCCTTTAGAAATATTAAGAGAGGTCTATATGAACTTCAGGTGAGTTAATAATTTAAAAATAGGCTACGAGGGCTTATTACGAAAAATCCTTATTCTATTTTACGTAAATGTTTTGAAGCATAATAAAAATGAAAAATAAAGTAATGACTTTCTAAGCGGATGTCACTCTAGTACGACTAATGATTTTTCAATTAATTAGCTACACGCTTAGTTAGACAAAACTTGGAGGAGAGTTTAACATCTAGGTTCAGCGCCAGGTGATAATTAATAATTATAGAAGCCATTATTAATTATTGACGCGATTCAATATCTCACATCACGTTTACAGACTATATATTGCAATGTGGATTACAGATCAAATATCGAACACGAACTGAGAATTAAGTTATTTGTTAGATTACAGAGTTAATTTACTTACAATTACTATAAAAAAATATAAATTGTTATCTACATAAATTTTGATGCAAAATAGAAACTCTATAAAGCTGTTGGTAATTAGCATATAAATTCTAATTATCTATCTCAGCGCAATGAATAATCAGCATATAAATCATATGATTAATCGACAAATAAACATTCATAATCTTTGCCCTTTACTTGAAAAAAGCACTTAATATTTAATTTTTTTCGAAAGGCAGACTTTTTGGTAATTTTATATGCAAACGTAATTATGTAATATACGAATAAATTAAACGAAATATCTAGAATATTTATCAGGGAGGTGAAGATTGAATCTATTCGAACGAATTTTATATAATAAGAATTTGCAAGTCACTTCCTTAAAGTCGATTGAGTTGTCTCCTTCGGGTGAAATTAAACAATTTTCTTTATACCTTTTCGATACAAGTTTACGCGGTGTCAATTCCATTTGGTCGATCAGTTGCGTGTTTTTCCGCTCCACCTTTTTCAGACTTGGCTTTTTATCACGAAAAGCTCTCAATTTCTTTTTCTATGTAATAAATTGAAGGTCGACTAATAAATAATTACATTGATGAATCGCCCTTGTTTGCTGATCTATGAGTATTTTATTTCAATCATAGTAATTGTGTTTTAGAAGAAAAAAATTACATGAAACAGTTTAAACAATTCAAACTGCAGAAAAATTCATTCGGTTAAACTTTCCATCGTTTCCAACTTCTTTTTTTTATTTAAATTAACTTCAGTTGGTTTTAAATAATGTATTTTGTTTTGAATATTATCCTGCAGAAAACTTAACTGACAGGGTGTCTACTCATCTGGAAAACCTGGAAAAAATTGTAATAGGTATAAATTAAAATAACAATGATTTTTTACTACTAAAAGTAACTTTCATAGTACTAGATATGTACTGATCTAAATCAAACTTCTTTTCATCAGTTTCACTATTCTCAGAAAAAAATATCTTTTATTCAAAGTATTAAAATATTGAATATGCACTAAATTTTGAGTACGAAGATGAAATAAACATTTGTGTCAATTATTATTCAAACGTATATACTTTGGGAACAAATTAAAGAAATGATTAATAATGATTTTAGTATTATTAATTTATTTCTTCATTCTATAGTGAGATTCAATATATTTAAGAATATCCTGTAGTCATGTGTCAAAACTTTCTTAATTAAACACATTAATTTATTAAATTAAACACAAGATTAAATTTCTACGCAAAAAGACGAATTCTCGACAGAATAATTAAGTTTTCAATTAAGGAGATGAATTATCAACTAAAATGATGAATATTCAATTGAAAAAATGAATTTTTGACAAAGTAGTTTAACTTTCAACCAAGTAGTTGAATATTCAACCAAAAAAAGCTAAAACTTTAAAACAAAACAGTTTAAACTTTAAATCAAAAACAGTTGAATTCAACCAAAAAAGACGAATTTTCAACAAAAAAATCAGTCCTCAACAAAAAAAATTAATTATCAGCCAAACAATTGCCTTTTTAACCAAAAAAAATAATTTTCTACAAAAAAAAGAGTTTTCAACAGAATACATGGATTTTCAACCAAATAATTGAATTTTCAACTAAGAAAGACAAATTTTAAAAAACTATGAATTCTCAATGAAAAATGTAATAGTTGATATTTCAACCAAGGAAGTCGAACTTTCAACATAATAATTAATTATAAGCCAATTGAATTTTCAATCAAAAAGTTGTATTTTCTAACAAACTGTTGAACATTAACCCGAGAATATGAATTTTCAACGAAATAGCTGAATTCTCGACCAAAAGAGATTGATTTTCTACCAAAAAGTTGCATTTTTAACCAGAAAGGATGAAATTTCTACGAAAAAAGTTGAATTTTGAAACTAAGAAGACGAATTTTCAACTAACGAAGATTTTTCGGCCGAAAAAGAAAAAAAGCGGAACCAAATTGTTGAATTTTAAAAGGAAAAGACGAATTTTCTCCAAAACAGTTCAATTTTCATACCAAAAATATGAATTTCAAACAAAAATGTTAATTTTTAACCAAATATTTAAATTTTCTACCAAAAGAGTTGAATTTTTAAACCAAAGGATGGGTTTTCTACGAAATATTGGAATTTTGAACCCGAAAATATGAATCTTCAATGAAAAAGTTAATTTTCAACCAAATAGTTGAATTTTCTACAAAATAGTTGAATCCTTAAGAAAAGCAGATTAATTTTCAACAAAATAAATGAATTTTCAACAAAATAGTTGAATCCTCAACTGAAGCAGATTCATTTTCTTCCATACAGTTGCATTTTAAACGAAAAAAAGAAATTTCTACCAAAAGAGATGAATTTTTGAAACAATAATACGGATATTCAACATGGGTTGAACTTTCAACGCGAAAATATGAATTTTCAAAGAGAAAAGTTAATCTATAACGCAATTGTGGCATTGCTGACCAAAAAAGATGAAATTTCTACCAACAGAACTGGATTTTTCAACCAAAAAGTCG
>JAUMHM010085416.1:0-11634 GCA_032362435.1 Melikaiella ostensackeni | reverse complement strand
TCTCGCCTCTCACAAAACGGGGTGCTTTTTTAGTGTGAGTCCTCTCGCCTCTCACGAAACGGGGTGCTTTTTTAATGTGAGTAGCAGACACTTCAAGGTTTGTTGGAGAAAAATTGGAGGTGTACCTCTAAAGCATAACATCAAAAAAATATTTTCAAAATTTGAAAGCATTTTTTTACCCCTATTCTTATCCAAAAAATCCAAACTTTGTTCTAAAAGTATTCTGTTTGGTTAACACAACATATATTTTGTTCATCAAAATCGGTTCAGCCGTTTTCGAGAAAAACCCATTTCTTTATTTTACCCCCCCCCCTCCTCCATATCTCCCAAAAAAATGAAATTTTAAGGTTGAAATTTGCAGTATTTTATATTCACATAGATGTCAATATATGGTGCCAATATAGGTTTGATAGGTGCGGGGGGCCGTTTTGACATGCTTATCCCCCTAGGCCCTTTTTATTCTTAGGCATACCAGTTTTAATACTTTCACTATTAAGCATTTAAAACTGAAAATTAATCCATTTTACAACTTAAAAGTGGACCATTTTCAAATTTAGAGGGTTTAGAATTGAATTTTTTGAATTTGAAATGCTGAAAAGTTGTGCAATATTAAATTTATACTTTGATATCTTTAAAATGTTTAATTAACAGCTTTCAAAACGTAAAAATTCCCATTTCTTTTTTTACAATTAAGATTTTATATTTAAAGCAATGAAAATTTGGCAGATTCGAAATGAAACTTTAACAATTGTACACACAAAATGAATACGCTTAAGGGCGAGTATTATCTAATTAGATATCTTCAAAATTGAAAACTTCAATTTCTAATCTACACAACTAAAATAACGTTTCATAGCAATAAAATGTTAAATTAATAATTTTGAAACGAAACATTCAAAATTATTAATTTAATACTGACGCATATTTGAGATTTAACGATTTCTCTGTAAAATAAGTTTACATTGAAATCCTACACACTTCAAAAATTTCGAAATAGCATTAAGAACTGAATATTTTTAAAGTATCTTCCTAATTTTCCAAGCCCCTTAAAAATAATTTCATGAAAAAATAAATTTGCCTTGAAAATGAAACAATGCAAGAACTGGACATTCAAAATCAAATTATTTTGAATTTGAAAATGTTCTAAATTGAACATTTCAAACTCAATGTCTCTCAAATTATTATTTTTTTGTTAAAGTGATCAAATTTCACAATTTAATCTTGGAATTATAGTAACTTTCTCTTATATTTGTATATTATGAATTGGCAATGCAATGTTGCTCGTGCGTTGTAGCGCGTGTATAATATTGATAGTATATAATAATATAAATTTTTTAAAGTTTTAATAACTTTATTAAAATTTTTCTTTTTTATATATATTTGGTGTCACATGCCAATGTAATTCTAAATTTGTATTCCACGAATTTTTTTTGAGTATCAGAAATTTATGAATAATGTGGAAAATGTATGATGATCTCTATTATAGGTATCTTAACCCCTGTTTAAGCTTTGTAATTATACTTACGCACAATAAAGCTCTAAAAGTTTCTTTGAATACGAATTGACTTTTATGTACAAACGTTAACGAAAAATTATATTTTTATTATTCATTCAGTATTGCATTCAGTTTTTTGAATGAAAAAAGTTGTTGGTAACTGAAGCTTCATAAAATTGCAATAAGTCTTTAAGATTTTGAAACAGAAATCGATATTGGAAAATCAGCAGGTAACTTGTTTACTATATCCAATGAAAAAATTGTTAGTCTGCTCGAATGCTGAATTAAACTCATCACAAAAACTCGATTAGACTATCACGTAAGGTAATAGTAGGATTAAAATTCTACCCCTTTTTTTCATTAAAAATGCATTTATTCAAATAAAGTTAATGATAAATTAACCACAATGTATATTTATTAGATTTTATGAATATGGACTTCATGAATAAGGAATACCCTTCAAAAATGGAAATTTATTACGGATCCGGGTTCTGTAGATAATCATCAGATTTACTACTTCTACTATAGTTTGACTGATTTAATTTCATTCAAATGAGGGATAGTTCTAACTTACTTATACAAAACGTATAAGGACTCATGGTATTCTATGAATTTCACGACTTACAGTCCGTTTAATATATTTTCTTCCGCCTCCTTAATTTTAGACTAAGTGAAATATCGTGTTCACATTTTTAAAAATGAAAGAAAATATATCAGGCCACCGCTTTCTGGCCGATTAGAGTTTTTTAAAAAGAAAAAATGTTTTTTTCTCAGTTCTTCATGATCCTCCCACAACCGTTGTCTAAGTAGACAGAAGTGTCAACTTTCGTTAATGAGGACCTTATAAAAAAATTTCTGAACACAACTTTTCTTTCAAAAATAATACAATATTTATAATACAACTAGCTGCATTATATGCGCGCTACAATGCGCGGGAAACATTGCATTTGTCAACTAAAGTTATAAAAATATGAAATAAGATTACATTCTATGATTCCAATTTCAAATTGTACAGTTTAATTACCATAAAAAAAGTATTATCAAAATATTAATATTTTTATAAAATTTTTATATACTTCACATTTATTAAAAAAGGTCCATCCTTTATGATAACAAAAATTTACATTTGTGCAAAATACAGTTAATTGATATTATGTATTCCTACTAGAAATGGCTCAAGCGACCCTGACTGATATCATAGAAATTCTTGGAAGAGCCTCACGGTCATAGCAGGCCATATCCGAGGCAGCCTCTAAATCGAGGTTTCAGTGTAATGCAATTTTTAATGCCTAGTTCTTGCATGGTTTTCTTTTTAAGGCAACTTGTTTTATATTTTTCACAGATTAATTTGGAGAAGGGCTTGGAAAATTGGAAAGCCACTTTGAAAATATTAATTTTCAACGCTTTTTCAGAATTTTTCAATTGTGCAGGCTTCAATTTGAAGTTATTATATATTGTAGAATATTTGAATGTCAAATATGTATCAGTATATCAAATTAGTAATTTTGAATGCTTCATTCCGAATTTTTTTATTTTTATATTGTTTTGCAAATTAAAAATGTTGAGTTTTGTAGATTTTTGATTGAACTTTTCAATTTTGAGGACATCTAGTTGACAAATATTCACCCTTCAACGTTCCCATTCTGTGTACAATTTATGAACAATCATTTTGAATTTGCCATATTTTCAATGCCTTAAGTGCAGTGTATGCCTTACATTTTTTAACTTTAAGTTTTCGAAAACTATAAATTTCCACTTTCAAGTTGTAAAATTGATTTATTTTAAGTTTTCAATGCTTAGTACTGATTCTGTTTTATTTATGAAAGTATATTTTAATACAATCAATTTTTGCCTTTGAAAATTTAATTCGGCCGAATAAAACCAAAGATATGGAATTCGAAAAAAAAGTTACCCAGAATTTCAAAAAGTTCAACTTTCAACCAAGTAGTCGAATTTTCAACCAAAACAGAAGAATAAATTCTCAACAAAGTATTTATATAATAGTTGATATCTCAACCGAAAAATATATTAATTTAGAATCAAAAACAGTTGAGTTAAATAAAAAAAAAAGAATTTTCAATAAAATTGTAGCATCCAAATAAAAGAAGATTCATTTTCAAACAAATAGTTGAATTTTCTAGCCAAAAAGACGAATTTTTTAACAAATAGTTGGATTTTCCATGAGGGAGATTATTTTTTCAAATAATATGACGAATCTCACACCAAAAAAATAAACACTTAACAAAGTAGTTCAACTTCCAACCAAGTAGTTCTATTTTCGACCAAAAAAGATGAATTTTCTACCCAAAAAGACGAATTTTCAAGAAAAACTAGAATAGTTAAATTTTTTACAAAAAAATTAATTTTCCTACCATAAAACGAATTTTTAACAAAATAGTTCAATTTTCCACAAAGGAGATGAATTTTCAACTAAAATGATAAATCTTTAACCAAAAAATCTGCTCGCTTCGCGGGCACATTCTCATCGCGCGCAGCTCGCGTCGCTCGCAAGTTTGAGCGTGCCTAAGGCGCGCGATTCAATCGTCGCGCTTCGCGCTCTGAAACATGTAAGTCTCGCGTTTCGCGCTCGGTGTTATATGTTTTTTATGTAGAAATTACTAAATTTATTTTGGATTTCAAATGAAAAATGAAGTTTATTAACTTAAGGCTCTATCGACCTTGAGGAATACATTCTCATCATAATATTCGTGCAAGAATTTCTGCGCTCGCCATAAAATATATAAAAATAAATCGCTCAGAAGATGATTAAAAAATTATCCTAATGATTTACGATTTATCTTGTAGAGAAATGTCTAACGTCAATTTGATTTGACTTTTTAAAAGCATAAATTCTACTCTTCTGACTTTTTTTTCTTATCTTGCGTCGCTTGGCTCAAAAACTAAAATTAAAATATTCCAATATCATTTTCCATACTTAAGAAACAAAGTATGCCTTCCATCAAGAAATGTTTAGAAGAAAGCTTATGGGTCTTCGTAAAAACAACAATTTTGGTATCGCAACTTTTTTTCGTATCTCGCGTTATTTGGCTAAAAATTCGAATTTTCGTCAAGAGACAGGCGCGTGAGCTCAGCGGAGTTAGGCAGTTCCCCCTGACTGTTTACATGGTAGAAATTCTTGCAAGAGCCTCAAGGTCACAGCAAGCCATACCCGAGACCCTTTTTAAATAGAGGTTCAAGTGTATTTGAAAAATTTATCAACTGATACAGAAAATTGGAGAAACATAATAAATGAACCGTCTCATATATTCATTTCAAAAATATTTATTTCATTTTGTTGTACAATTTTGAAGTTTTTTGAGATTCATTCCAAACAATTTCATATATTATTAATTCGACATTATTTTATTCCACACTTATGTGTTACTAAGCTTTAAAAAATTAAATGAACCAATTTAAAAAACAGGAATGAAAAAAAAGCATCTCTGCGAACCAACTTCATGCTGCAAACGGAATGTATGAGCTATGTACACTTATAGATTATTATTACTATTATTATTAATATATTAATTATAGTATAATATATTAATTATAGTATAATTATTACTATTATTATTATTATTATTATTATTGTTATTATAATTATTATTATTTTCATCAAAATTATATCTCAGACTTGAGATGGTTACAGCCCAATATGTCGAAGGAACTTTTTGAGCTGGATAATTGTACCAAACTGAATATTCTACACGGGGCTTTCCCGATTTTATATCATCAGATATGGACGCATTTTTGTGAGGCAATCGAGTGGTCTGATGAGAGTCATATGCATAATTTGACATATTGGGCAGTCTGGTATAATTATTACCGCACCATCCACGGGCTAGGTGGCAGGCAAGTGCATGATGGAAGGACTTATAGCTTCAGGTGGAATCCGAACCACCAGAACTTCGATAAAATTACATGGAAAAATTTCCAGAGGTACCGATTCAGGGATCGATCCCCGGACAAGTAGTAGGAAGTCGAGCGCTTAACCGTCTGAGCAACCGAGGCTCTTTTATTTTATTTCATTTATATACTCATTATATATTATATATTATTATCTATATACTCATCATATTTATTATTATTATTATTATTAATATCATTATTAATGTACAAAGAAAAGAATAAGGTGTTCATTCTTTTTTTTGTGGCGAACATTCCGACCACAGTATTGGGGTCTTCCTCAGGGCCAAGTTGTTTTCCTAGAATTGAAATATAAATTCTGGTTTATTCCAGTTACAGAGCTATTATACTATTGAGTCACTGTGTCTCACAAAATAATAAATAGAAAGAAGGTTAAAAGAAAAACTTTGGACCCGGAAAATTATTAGGGAATTTGGAGGACAATCTGTGCTTTCAAAATCAGAATGGAATTTAGAGGCTTATCTGTATTTTCAAAATCAGAATGGAATTTAGAGGCCAATCATTGGGCTTTCAAAATCGGAAAACAGAAATCTATTTGGCCAATGACTATATTTCTTCATATTTCAGTGGTCAATAATGCAATCATTGGCTTAGGCTAATCACTATGTCGTTGTTGCCAATCATTGTGTTTTTTGACATTATTGTTAACTAGCAATATTATACGTGCGCAAGCAACATTGCATTGCCGATTAATAATGTACAAATATAAATCAAGACTACTATGATTCCAGTTTTGAATTGTACAGTTTAATAACTACAGAAATATTATTTGAGAGGCATTCAGTTTGAATAACTATTCAATTTAGAACATAATCAAATCAAAAATAAGTTAATCATGAATGCCTAGTTCTTGCATAGTTTTATTCTTAAGGCAAACATTTTTTATTTTCTCTCAGATGAATTTGGAAAGGGGCTTGAAAAATTAGAAAGCTACTCTAAAAATATTTAGTTTTTATTGCTTTTCCGGAATTTTTCAAGTGTGCACGATTTCAATTTAAAATTATTATATTGCGAAATTGTTGAATTTTAAATATGCATCTATACTAAATTATTAATTTTGAATGTTTCATTCCCACATTTTTTGAAGTTGTATTGTGCCGCCAATTTTAAACATTATTTCAGTTTTGTATTACCCTCATGAAAAAATATTATAGGAAATTCAAAAGAGGCCTATAATGATTTTCCTATAATGGATTTCCTATAATTTCTTCGCAATTATAGGAAAATATTATAGAAATCATTGAAAGAAAATCATTGCAGAAAACTCAGTGCAGAAATAAATAATAAACCAAAAAAAACGAATTTCCAACATGATACATGAAATATAAATCAAGATTACTTTTATTCCAATTTTAAATTGTACAGTTTAATCCCTTCAAAATAATAGTTTGAGAGGCATTGAGTTCGAAATGTTCAATTTCTAACATTACCAAATTTGAATTAGTTCAATGTTGAATGCTTATTTCTTGCATGGTTTTATTTTTGAAGCAAAATTTTTTCATTTTTTCACAGGTTAATTTGGAAAGGGGCTTGGAAAATTAGAAAGATACTGTAAGAATATTTAGTTTTTAATGCTTTTTCTGTATTTTTCAAGTGTGCACGATTTCAATTTAGAGTTATTATATAGTGAAATTAGTAAATTTTAAATATGCATCAATACTAAATTATTAATTTTGAATGTTTCATTCCGACATTCTTAAATTTGTATTGTGTCACCAATTTTAAACATTATTTCGGTTTTGTATTACCCTTATGAAAAAATATCATAGAAATTATTATGAAAAAATCATTGCAGAAAAATCAGTGTAGAAATAAATAATAAACCAAAAAAGACGAATTTTCAACATAATACATGAAATATAAATCAAGATTACTTTTATTTCAATTTTAAATTGTACATTTTAATCAATTTAAAATAATATGTTGAGGGGTATTAAGTTTAAAATGTTCAATTTAGTTTTATTTCGACATCTTTAATCTTGTATTGTATTTCAAATGCTTCGAATTTAAAATGGTTCACTTTTAAGTAGTGAAATTGATTAACTCTCAGTTTCAAATGCTTATTACTGACATTACTTAAATTAGTGAGCCTGAGAATAGAAATGTCTTCATTTTTACTATATAGCTTCCGAGTCTTTGAAAATGTACAGTTTTGAGTATTCCTCATTTGCAGGTTGTTTAATGTCGAAGGCTTTGAGTTGGAATTTATTAAATTATTTAGAGTCTTTTATTTATTTTGTTTGATTTCAAAGATGTTAATTCATCTCCTCCTAAGACCCTGTTATTGACCCTCAAATACCACCCCCTAATCCATGTGCCACATATTTATATTCACTTTTGAAGTAATTTTGTATTGCCCTCATGAAGAAATATCATAGAAAATTCAGTACAGGCCTATAATGGTTTCCCTATAATAGATTTCCTATAATTTTCTCGCGATTATAGAAAAATATTATAGGATTTATTACCACACTTATGAAAAATGCTTGGTTACTCATCCCGAATTTCGAGACCACAAAACACTTCGTATTATTATATACATTATATATATTTATTATATACACTACCGGTACCAGTCACAGCAATAATTTGAGTCACGCCCCTAACCCTTTCCATTGTCGCATGAAAGGAAGGCACCACCGTGACTGATCACAAAAATAATGTAGGTCACACCCTCATCCCTTTCCCACGTCACATGGAGGGCGGGAAGGCACTCCTGTGACTGGTCACAAAAATAATTTGGGTCACATCCTTACCCCTTTCTAATGTCTCGTGGGGGCGGGAAGGCAAACCTGTGACTGGTCATACAAATAATGCAATTCACACCCCTACCCCTTTCAACGTCTCGTGGCAAGGTGGGAAGGCATCCCTGTGACTGGTCACAGAAATAATATGGGCCACACCCTCATCCCTTTCATTCAAACCTCATTTTGCATCTCTCTTCCTCCCATTTCGAACGTCCCACATTGCTCCTCCTCTCTCTGTCCATAATCTCCTGGATACACACTTAAGCTATCCTGCTTCCCTCCTCCCTTCTCAGTTTCTTTTTAAAATTCCAGGATCTTTTCAGTCGCTTGACCATCATTTTATCTCGTCCTATTCCTTCCCTCAGCATATAACCTGGGCAGCTCCAGCTCACCCTCATGACCCATCTCAAAAATCTCTCATGCAGATTCTTGACACTCTTATGCTCCTTCCATTCCCAAATTTCCACTCCATAACTTAATACTGACCACACTAGCACGTCGAACATCTACACTCTCATCCTCCAGTCGTCCTTGAACCTTCTCTTGCCTATACCCCACTCTTGTCCAATTAATTTACTCGCACATTCCAATTTCTTTCTCACCTGCAGCCCGTTTCCTCCTGTTGCTCTAAACCAAAAACCTAGGTGGCAGAACTCCCCCGCCAACTCCACCATTTCTCTATTTATTTCTTCTTTTTTTTCTTTATCTTCTCCTCCAAGTCTGTTAATAGGACGCTTAAGAAGAGAGGGCTCAACGGGCATCCTTGCCTCAGTCCTCTTCCTGTCCAGAATTTCTCCCCTTTCTTTTCTCCTATCTTCACCCTTATCTTAGTCTCCAAAAATATCTCTTTTATCCTCTCTATCAAACCTTCATCTACTCCTCTCTCTCTCTCATGGCCTTCCGTAGCACCCTCCTGTTCACGGAGTCAAATGCTGCTCTGAAAACCATAAACAGTGAAACTAGTTTTCCTTTATTCCACCCCAAATTCCTATTGACTAAGAAGCTGAGCACGTATATGTTATCTGTGGTCCCCATCTCTTTCCTAAAACCCGCTTGGTTATGTGGTATACTTCCTTTTTCGTCTACCTGTCTTTCAAGCCTCTTCCTGAGCACTTTTCCTTACCTCATCAATCACTCTTTTAAGTTTTTCTAGCAGCGTGTCTACTCTTTCCTCTTCCATACTCACTACCTCCTTTTTTCTATTTTTTCTCTGTATTCTCTTAATTTATCTTTCCTCAACTGCCCATTTTGAGTTTTCCTTCCCCTCTTTCTTTCTTTTTCCTCCTACTGCGCTTTGGTCATCCACAACTCAATGTCGCTATCACCGGAAAGTGCTCGGAGCCTACCTCACTGCCCACTTCCAGTCTAACCATTAGCTTTTTCATTCTTTCTTCTGCCAGAATGTTATATATAACGGTGTCTCCTTTACCTGTAAACGTCATTTTTCCTTCTTCATCCCTATTGGTATTGCTGTTATAAATAAACCAACCTACCTCTCCCTACAAATCTAGAAGCCTTCTGCCCTTCCGATTCGTTTCCCTGTGTTTCGAGTTTCTCACAAACACCTCCTTTTCCTCGTCCCACACCTCACTACCTTGTTCCCCAATCCATGCATTCGAGTCCCCCTCTATCAGCACCAACCCCTCTTCATTTTTCTGTGTCCATTTCCTTATTATTCTCCATCCTCTCTTTTCTCCTCTTCTCCTGTACACGCATACAACTGCCACAACAATTTTTCCTACTTTTATTCTTCTCACCATTGTTCCGTCATTTTCCTCCGTATTCTTTTCCTTTTCTTCCTCCACTATAATTTCCTTTCTTACCCCTAACACCATTCCACCCATTCCTCTTCCTGTCACGTGATCTTTCCTCGCTGCTTGCATTTTCCACACATATCCTATCGGTAAAGTTCTCTTCATACTTTTCCACTCCTTCTTATGCACCCACGTTTCGCTCATCATCACCACATCCCACTTTTGAAATTCACACCAGAATCCTTTGTCCTTGTTTTTTAATCCTGACACATTCTTAAATGCTACTTTTACGTTTCTCTTTTCGCATTCTGCTCCTTTCTTTCTTACATTCAATTTCTCTTATCGTTCATAAACCCTACTGTAACACATGTATTCTGATTGCCCTCCGCTTTTTCCCTTTCATTCACTTTCCGTTTTCTGCCCTCGCGCACGTCTTCTACTTTATCATCTCAAATCCAGACTCTCCGCACACCCATATCCTGTCTCTTCCAGTCCTTACCCTACTTCCTCTCAGCCCATGCCTTCCTGTCGATTACCCATTTTCTTTTCTTCTTCAACCACGTTAGATCTTCTTCGATTCTTTCAATTTTTCTTTCAACAACTCCTTCTCTCTCATTACTTCATACCGCTCCTCCTCACTCCCTATTTTCACTAAAAACATATATTCCTTCCCTTCCTTCTTCTCTCCTAGTCTCTTTATGCCTTCCACTGCGACATGTGTACTAATGTCTCTCATTAGGTTCTTCATCTCTTCTTTTCCATTTTCGCTGTCCACTTTCATGCCCTTATTTATTATATTCATTTTTCTCTTCGCACTTTCTTCTCCTTCCATTCTTCTTTTAACCTTCTTCAGTCTCAAATGCAACCTTTCATTCTCCTCATGCATGCTCGCCCCATATTCTTTTGTTTCTCCGGTACTTCCTCTCTCTTCCACTTTACGTTCACTCCTCATTCCCAGTTTGCTCACTCTCTCCTCTAACGCATTCACTCCCCTCCCCTTCACCCCATTTTTCCCCCCATTCTCTTTCTGCCTGTTCTCTATGCTTTCCAATTTACTCCAAACCTTCTCTTCTCCCTTTTCCATAAATCATCCCATTCTTACCACTACCGTCAACTGTTCTCACCTCATCTTCTCCCCTCTCCCTTGCCTCTTCATATAATCTAGTCTTCCGTAACTCTCCTCTCTGCGTCCTTTTATAAGAGCTTCTAATTTTGTGGTTTGATTTAGAACCAATCTATTTAGATTATTCCATTTTCCAAAAAGAAAAAGGTAATAATCAAACAATAACACATTTCTAAAAACTTACTAACGTTCTGAAATATTTAAAATATATTTAAATAAAATAGATATCTTTTGGTAAATTCAGTTAATCATTAACAACGTCAATTAAAATAAATCTTAAGTATTCATAGGCAACCCTGCAGACTGGAACCAATCTTTGCTTAATGTCTCTCTTTTGAAATTTCTTAAAGATCGAAATAAAATCTATTTTCTTATGAAAACTTTTTGTGTACTGGAAAAGAACACCCAAAAAGTTCACAATTCAGAAACAGGCTTCGAGATTACCTGTTTTTTCGGCTCATCAAAGGCAGATGTACAGTAAATGTACACAACAGAAAGGAAAAAGAGTGAGAAAAAAGAAAGAGTCAACCAAAACCATCCTCACACTCTTTCTTTTCTCCGTCTTTTTCATACTACTGGGGACCCAAC
>JAUMHM010085415.1:0-11634 GCA_032362435.1 Melikaiella ostensackeni | reverse complement strand
AATACCTTGCACGTTGGAAACTGGAACTTGGAAATTGAAGTTTTTTGCGTGAATATAACCTAAAAAGTAGAAATTATTATCTGCTAAAAAGTTGCGATCAAGACAGTTTTACTATAAAAAATTGAGAGAAAAAACTATACTATAAGAAATCCGGGTAGTATATTACAGGAGAATGATTTCATTTTGTGATTTTATTGAGGCGATCATCTTTTTCCACTTACCTCTGTGCCTTTGCCTCTGTGAAGACCAACAAAACCATCTCTTGCTCGCGCGTCGCACTCGCGCACACACGTCGTCATGCGCGTGATGTACTTGAGCGAGTTCCGCTCGCATCAAATGAAATTCATCTCCTTTGGAACGTATTTTCTGCCATTAGATGCTTGCTGTGGAAGAGTTCGATCAGTTATGCGGCTTTTACTTCCGTTTTCGACCTTGAATCATTATCCGCCAAGACAAGACTGACTTTACATTCATCTTAATATCATAAATTAAGTTACCTAATGAATTTAAGGCAATCCTGAAAGTATGTTGAATTTGATTTTAAGGTTTACTTTTTACTGTGTTGGCAAGCCGATCTTGTAAAGATACTTCCGTACGAGAGAGAAAACCAAGGATTCAAATATATGCTTACCATCATCGACATTTTTTAAAATTCGCTTAGGTTGTGCCTATAGAATCCAAGAAGGGTGAAGACTTAACTGCTGCTAATGAATCTTTACTCGTTCAAGGTCGCGTTCCAAAGAATTTGCATGTAGATCAAGGCAAAGAATCTTATAACTCGCATTTTGAAAATCTTGTGAAACAATAATATGTACTCAACATTTAGTAATTTAAAAGCATCAGCATGAGAAAAAAAATTAAAAAATTAAAACTACATTTAAGAAAAACAAATTTAAAGTAGGTGATAAAGTGCGTATAAGTAAATTCAAACATATTTTTGAAGAAGGTTATACTCCAAATTGGACTACAGAAATATTTATAGTGAGTCATGTAAGAAATACTGAACCAGTAACTTATCTTCTTGAAGATTATCAGGAAAAGCCTATTGCTAGAAGTTTTTATGAACAAGAACTTGCTAAAGTAAAATATTCAGATATTTACTTAGTCGAAAAAATAATTCGAAAACGTAATAATAAGTTTTTTGTGAAATGTTAGGATTCGATGAATCGCACAATAGTTGGATGAATAAGTGTGATTTGTAAACTTGAGTATTCTGCATACTAACCTTTTATTAATAAATGTTACATATTCTCTTCGCATACATGCTTTCATTCTTTCTCACATTCCCCTTGATTTGAGTACAGTTATGTATTTTATTAGAGAATGTAATTCTGCTTTTTTCATTAAAGTTTTATAGTTTTTTTCACGAATAATTCAATTTCTTTTGCACTGAACACTTCACTTTTACACCAAAAAATTTCAGCAATTATATTAACATCAGAATCATAAATTGCATTTGCATTTAATACATTCAGGGATCATACTCATGTCCCTATTAATACTATATTTGACACTTTTTTTATCGACGCCACTATTTTGCCACTATTTTGAAAAAAAAATCCACTAATGCCTCTATTTTCTCTGACCGCTAATGCAACTATTTCTTCGATTTCTCTTTAAAATTATTTTCGAACTTCTTCACTCATTGGCTAAAATAACATCTCTGCCACCTCTGGTAAAGAAATATATACCGGAAAATCAATTCAAAATATACTCAACTCTGCATTGAAGTCACCTGGGTTTATGACCTTCTTAGAATGTCTGCCGGCTCGCATTCGTGGATGAAGGGTCGAAGACGCCACGAGAGAGGAGATTGCCGCCGCCTCGCATTCGTGGATACGAGGTCCGAGGGGCTTGAGAGACAGGCGCGCGAGCTCAGCGGAGTTACGCAGTTCCCCCTGACTGTTTGCATCACAGAAGTTCTTGAAATCCAGTCACGGTTATCGAGACCATATCCGATACTCGACATAAATCCAGAGTTGAGTGTACTTTGAATTCATTTATTCTTTATTTTCATGCTAGGCCCCGGATTGTATCAGAGTCGACATTTTTCGACTTTATGAAGGAAAATCTTTTTAAAATGTACCATTTTAATTTGTTTCATTTATTGTTTGAATATTTGAAAGTTGGAAACGTCCAAAATCGGATTATTTCAAATTCGATTCTGCAAAAACAAACAAATTGATATTTCAATCATACTGTTTCTGAGAATGATGTCCAAATGAAAGCTGTAATTTTCGGTATATTTCACAAGGAATATTGTCCAAAAATTAATTACATCAAATTGACAGAGTACTGCATACGGTCCTGTAACATATTTCTTCAAGTTTCAATACAAAAAGATAGTTTTTTCTAACATCTAAACCAGAAATATGATTTTATGGAAACAAGTTATTATTGTAGTCGGTAAAATATTAAGTAAGCGAATAAACATTGTTATCGGTTAAAAAAAGTAAGAGTATTGTGTTTAAAAACTAAGTAGTTGATACAGTCAAATGTGACTTCAAATCAAGGAAGTTTAGGCGCATTTGGATAAAATAACTACAACTGTGAGTAAATACTTGTAGCTATTATTCTCGTGAGTATAGGGTAGCATTTTATCCAAATCTTCCTGCCAAGTCCCCCCACTGACTTCTAGAAATTTACTTTTCCTAGAAGTGTCGATCGATGCGGCTCTAATGCCTCTGCGATTTTTTTTTTCGTTAAAGTTCCTGGAACGCCACAGTTGGTAAACAGTGATTGAAAATTCGAGAAAGCTGAAACGAATTCATGGTTCGCTCAACGAGGTGGGTCACTGCAAGAGCGACCTAGTTGGAAGGTTCCAGAATGTTAGGAGTCCCTATTTGTAATCGAAAATTCTAGAAACATATGTGAGCTAGGGGTCAACTTGATACCGGTAATAGATTGTCTTTGTCATCAAACTTTCTAGAAGCATACATACAGAACATGAACTCTAAATCAAAGTTTCAAGAATGCTCGAGACCTAATATTACAAAGTATGGCTTATATCTGTGCTAAATCCCCGACAGTCGATAATGGTTCGTGTCCATGCTAGATTATAACTGGTCGATACTGGCAGTATATGACGAGAAATTCAACTTATACTCAACTAGTACTCAAAGTGATCGAAATTTCGAGAATGCTGAAATGAATTCATGGTTCGCTCAACGAGGTGTGTCCCTGTTTTATCGCTTCGGCTGCAGAGTAACCGGCCAGTACCTACAAATGTGATAATTAAGTTGTCTTTTTATTTAGAATTAAGATAACTAATATAATGAGATATTAACTTTATGTATTGAAGTAAATTTACAAATTCAAAGTTTAAAAATAATTTAAAGTTACTAGAATGAATAACTGATTTATGAAAGTATTTACGAGAGCGAGAAGTTGCAAAATTCAAACCAACGATGCTTCTTCGATGTTAGACGGGTTGCTCCATTAAAGGCTCCAGAGAGAGAATCTATGACCCAACGATGCTTGTTCCTTCGGTGTAAGGCGTGTTGCTCCACTACAGGCTTCAGCGAATTTACGCCCCAACGATGCTTATTCCTTCTGTGTGTAAGGCATGTTGCTGAACTACAGGCTAACGAAAATCGCAACCTAATGATGCTTTTGAAAAATGGTTAAAAGGCTAGCCCACAAATAATTTTTCAAAAAATTCATTTTTTCTTATCATTTTATCTCACTATATACCTATAGTAGTACACCCGCACACGTGTTTTGAAAAAGCGTGTCGTGAAGAAAAGTAATAATTGTTAATTGTTAATTGTATGCACGCGATGACATGCATAATTCTTTCCAACAGGCTTATGCAGTTCCGTGACATGCAGCTCGACGTTAAGCCAACGTTAAATCGACGTTAAGCCAACGTTGAATCGACGATAAGCCAACGTTGAATCAACGTTAAGCTGTCGTTGAATCAACGTTAACCCAACATTGAATCAATGTTATGTCAACGTTGAATCAACGTCTAGCCAACACTGAATTAACGTTAAGCCAACGTTGAATCAACGTCAAGACAAGGTTGAATCAACGTCAAGCCAAGGTTGAATCAACGTTAAGTCAACGTTGAGTCGATGCTAGAACATTATTGCGTCATGTAATGTCATATTGAAAAAAGATCTCCAGAAATCTGGTGGTGAGGATGAAGGCCTATAATAGGAGGCCAGTTCTTCGCTTTTATCGGTCTAATGTCAGAGGTCAGATCGTGGATAAAAACTGCAAGAGTTTCACCGTCGCGTTAACATATTTCTAAGGAGCATTCAAGAACTGAAGCAAGTGATACAAGTGCGAGCAGGTCTATGAAAACAACAAAATTTAATACTGTGACTATCAATAAGCATATAAAGCGGCGAAGATGGACTTTCTCACAAAACTGAACAAAACCGCCCTCAATGATGGCTTTTTTCCATTAGAAAGACTTAAAGAACTAGACATGGATAAGAGACAAAAGATGAAAGGTAAAAGATAAAACAGATATACACTTACAGATATACAAAATGTTCAACAAAGTTTGGAACGACTACGTTTTTCGTATCTATGGAAACCAACTTCTCTGTCTTCCTACCTCAGAGAGTATCAAAGCTTCTAGAAGCAGATAAAAATATGTTGTTTTTTTAAACAAAAGGAGCCTGCCTTGAAGGTGATATCTGTATGAGATATCACGGCGAATAGTACAATTCGATTAAATTTGTGAAAAAATATAAAGTGTGAAGTTTTGATTTACTGCTCAGTATCTGAGAGCCTTCACTTGGATCAACATTATGTCTTATACACCCTGAAATAAAATGCTGCATTCCACTACATACAATATGAATTCATCATTTACAATGCAAATTATCATCAGTGCTGAATTCGAAAAGATGGAAAACTAGCCTCATCGGTGAAACTGCTAGCCAGTCATACTCATGCAAGTTCAGCATTATTTTCTGAAGAGAAGAAATTGTTCAGAAGTTACTTCAACATCATTTTACTGTACTTTAATTGTCAAGAGGAGCAAAAATATATCATTTGTGGAAATTCCCGTATACGTGACTATATCTTATGAAGATTATATATTGGCTTTGGAGCAAACTCAAGATACTGAAGTTGAAACCCTAAAAAATTATCCATTTATACTATAAGAAACAACGTTTGCTATTTTACAGGAATTCAGTCTCTTTGTATCGACCGATATCTTCTAATACTGAGTGTTATGCCGTTCCAAAATATCAGATCAAAGTTTCTAGAAGCTTCGAGATTCCCGTAGCTCACATATGTTTCTAGAATTTTTGATTACAAACAGGGACTCCCAACATTCTGGAACCTTGCAACTAGGTCGGTCTTGCAGGGATCCAACTCGAGCGAACCATGAATTCGTTCCACCTTTATCGAAATTTCGATAACTTTGAGTATTCGTTAAGTATAAGTTGAATTTCCCGTCATCTACTGCTGGTATCGACAAGTTGTTATTTAGCATGGACACAAATAATGATCGATTGTCGGGAACTTAGCACAGATATAAACCATATTCCGTAATGTTAGGTTTTTGATCGAACCAAAAATTAAGGTTTACAAACATTCAAGTTTCTAGAAGGTTAGATTTCTTAGAGGTTTTAATCTTTAAGGGGCTAGCCCACAAATAATGACCTTTTTTGCATTAATTTTTTTTCTACAGTAGATTTTATCAAATAATTCTGGATCTTACACATATTATAAAAGACGTTCAAAAGTATACAATTTTTTTTTTCAGGACATCCGAAGGAGATACGGCGGTCCGAAGAGAACAATCCTTTTTTTGTACACATGATTACTCAATTTTGGCTCATCTAAAACAAAAAATTCAAAAATATTCTCAAAGAGTGCATGCCTGGGTATCATATGAACCTCAATTATCGAAAAATATTAACAAATAAACAAATGGTGTAAGTTTGAATTTTTTTCTTGTTTTTTGAAATTTTTTGCAACAAAAATTGTTTAAAAATTTTGTTTGATGTGAATGAAAAATTTTAATCGAGGTTCATGCCATAGCTATGCATCTCATGAACATCTCTGCAAAATTTGAGGTAAATCGGCACTGTAGATGGGCCGGAATCGTGGGCGCCAGCCTAAAAAACACTGTTTCGAGATAAACGCGTTTAAAGTTTGAGGTACACAAAGTACGATCCGCACTGACACAACCGAATAAACAACTAACAATTGTTACTTTTTTCGACGACATGTTTTTTCAAAACAAGCCTGTAGTTCAGCAACATGCCTTGCACACAGAAGGGATAAGCGTCGTTGGGGCGTAGATTCTCTGAAGCCTGTAGTGGAGCAACCCGTCTTACAGCGAAGGAACAAGTATCGTTGGGTTATAGATTCTCTCTCTAAAGCCTGTAATGCAGCAACCCGTCTAACATCGAAGAAGCATCGTTGTTTTGAATTTTGCAACTTCTCGCTCTCGTAAATTCTTTGATAAATCAGTTATTCATGTTAGTAACTTTAAATATTTTTAAACTTCAAATTCGTGAATTTACTTCAATACACAAAGTTGAAATACTTAATTCTGAATAACAAAACAACTTAATTATCACATTTGTAATTACTGGCTGGTTACTCTGCAGCCGAAGCGATAAAACAGGGACACACCTCGTTGAGCTAACCATGAATTTGTTTCAGTATTCTCGAAATTTCGATCACTTTGAGTACTAGTTAAGTATAAGTTGAATTTCCCGTCATCTACTGCTGGTATTGACCAGTTATAATTTAGCATGGACACGAACCGTTATCGACTGTTGGGGACTTAGCACAGATATAAGCCATACTTTGTAACATTAGGTTTCGAGCATTCTTAAAACGTCGATTCAGAGGTCACATTCTGTATCCATGCTTCTAGACAGTTTGATGAGAAAGACAATCTATTACCGTTATCAAATTGACCCCTAGCTCACATATGTTCCTACAATTTTCGATTACAAACATGGACTCCTTACATTCTGGAACCTTCCAACTAGGTCGCTCTTGCAGGGACCCACCTGGTTGAGCGAACCATGAATTCGTTTCAGCTTTCTTGAATTTTCAATCACTCTTTACCGACTGTGGTGTTCCAGGAACTTTAACGAAAAAAAAAATCATAGAGGCAATAGAGCCACATCGATAGAAACTTCTAGAAAAAGTAAATTTCTAGAAGTCAATGGGGGGATTCCCCGGTATCCACCTACTTGAACTTTGACAACACACTCGGTCGGTATTGTAGGGACCATCCTGATTGACCGATATAAGATTACATGTTAGTTCCCTACGTTACAGACTGAGTTATCGACTGACGGTAAAGCAGTTGTCGGTCACTTACCACTGGTGACAGTGTCACTATCTGTTGGTGGCAGCTCGAACTACGTAGTTGTCACAGAAGCCCCCTAGCTATACTACTTGTATATTGATAACTGGAAAAAATTACAGGAAGAACAATTACCACCAAAAGAGGCATTTTCTTCTGAATAGAATAATTCAAATATTTCTAAAAAAGATTACCTGCATGCCCAAGAAGTTTAAGAAACATGAAATGTGTGTGTGTTAAATCCTTCATGTCAGATCAAGAATATTCTTTCATTTCGCCACTAGTTCTTCGTGTTTGCCTTCTCCTTCTTTTTTTATCAGGAAGGTGTCAAGTTTTCATATACAGCTTCACAGCTTAGGGCCGAATGAGTAAGCACGTTATCGCATTTTTTCCGCCTCTATTCAGTACATGTACTTCTTTGCTTGTCTATCATTTAATTTAAGCTAAAGCCATGATATAAATAAGACCCATAGCGAAAGAGTTTCATTTGCAAACGATAATTCGACAGTGTAAGTCAGAGTCGAGTTCGAGTATTTTTTTAAGTTCAGAGTTTCTTCTTCTACAGTGTTTCTTCGCAACTGCAGAGTTTCCAAAAAGGTAAGAAAAACAGAATAAGAAATTTCATTTAAATTTATTCAAACAAAATTTTAACTATATGTTATCAAATTTTTCGCTTCAAAATACTTAAATTATTTTATTTGATTTTCGAAATTGAACAGTTTGAAATAAAATTGAATTTTTCAGTGAAGCTTTATTTCGAATTTTAATATTTTTTATATCTCAACCAAATTTTTTCTGAACTGATTTCATCAAATTAAAATTCTGTTCGTTTGTTTCAAAATATCATGGCAGAATACTAAACAATTGACTGCAACGTGAAAGCTCCAGGCAAATGGTTGAAAAGTACCTACTTGAAAGGATTTACCCAAATTTGTTACATGGCTGTAGCACTAAAAGAATTGGACACCTTCATCAGAGAACTACATCCATTAGATGATCCCTTTACAGAATTCGAAGGACTCATTACAAAAATGTTCACTGTTTTTGATGGTTATTGGTTCAAGATAATTGGCCACAGAATCAATTACATATTGGTATGTCGAAAAAAATACCGCAATATTATTTTTATTTCGTATCACAAAAATCCAAATAATAATCAATCAAATACTAATAATTTTTTAATTATTTTTTGTTTCAGTATCAGAATTACGTGACCCTCTTCTGTGAACTAGATGTATCATCAGAGTGGACCAGAGCGCCCATTACAATGGACAAGCTGCGAGCACTCTGTCTAATAACAGTAGCAGCTCATGAATATGGATTTCTCACAGACAACAAAAATGTCATCAGCAGAAAAACCAGGGTCATTTTTGCAGGAGTAAAAGTCGAGCTTGTCAAGGAGAATTGCAGATATTGGTTTTGAAAAATTCATCTACTGGAGCAGTTTAAAGCAGCCGAATCTGGAAAAGTGGATAAAGAAGCTTAAGCGATTCCTGACATACAAATGGAAGATATTGAACATGGAGAGCCTGTGAAAGAAAACCCTAAAGAACTGATCGAAAAAAATTTTTTGATTTCCGACAGTCAGATGGGAGGTCTACTATCTGCAGCTGTATATGATCTATTGTCCTGAAGGCAACCAATTCAATTCATGAATAATGTGCACTCTTTGACCATTGATATACACTCCTGTAGTTACGTTACACTCAGCTCTGAGAGAATTTACTTTAATTATAGATACTGGCTAGTCAGACTTATACAATTTATTAGCTTCTAGCCTGCGTGGAGAAAATCCCAGCAAAGGACGAATAGAATCTTCAGGTTCGAAAGTGATATCACGATTACAATAAATTGCACTTTTTAAAGTATTATTGTCTGTTTGAATATGAACGTTAATACCCTCATTCACTAAAAAATTCTGTGGACAGCGCTGTATGTCACTTATTTCATAACTACCTGTAGGTATGGTAATTTATTTATTGTGCAGGTAAATATTATTTTGACCAAACCCCACGTTTGGGATTAAATTCAAAGTTAGAAATTCTACGAGACCTCGGACATAATTTTTTCTAGGAGACAATTCAATCGGTGGAAAGTATTGAGTTTCAAGGATAGCAGAATTTCCTGGTAACATTACTGTAAATAAATCGTTCATGATGATTGCGAACAATTGCCTGAAATAAAGAAACGATTTCACATCTTCATATAGGCAGTACACATTAGGTAAATTTAATTGATTGCATAAAAATTTAATAAATAAATGTTCACACATGAATATATCAAAATTTTGATACCGCTCGTGATTATACTTTACGCTACCAACACCGAGATACTTAAAGAGATAAGAAGATGGTCTAAGATTACCAAAACTATCAAAATAAATTATTTCATTGCTTGTCTTTTATAAGCACACCAATGTGTTCCTGGACCTTCCTGATTATCAAGATTAACGATCGCGGATTCCCTTCTGTAAGACCCACCCTCTGGTAATCCATCACGCATGAAAACACCTCGGAAATGTGGAATTTCTAATAATTTCGCGAATTTAAGTAAATCTGCATCGGTTAATGCTCGGTGGGGTGGCTTCACTATGAATTTTTTTTACTTGCACTTGAGTTCTGCTCCTTGTGAATACGGTTTGAGATAAAATCCTAATCTCTGTTTATATCGCTTCAAGTGAAGGCCTTTTCGCAAAGCAATATCTTCCATTTTTTTATTGTGACGTTTATTTTCTTCAAATTGCCGCTTAGCAGCACTTGCATCATTCACAGCTTTTGCTATACCAGCCGCCCCACCCGCTAGCGCTCCAGTAGCACTTGGGCCGGGGAAAATGGGGATAAGGAAGGGTAGATAACTCCCCACCTTTGTTGGAACAGGTAGAACGCGGGATTTGTTTACACTTATTCTTCCTGCAGCCTTTTTTACAGATACCCGTGCGCCTCTGAGTGCAGATTCAATGACAGTTTGTGCAGCATTACTTGTTATCACTCATCTTTCAGCTGCTGCGATGATCTTTCTTAGTGTAATAGCGGGTTTTTTATTCTTGATACCCGTCCCCAACTTTGATTTCAATTTCAAGGTGTTTGTTATTCCCCAAGCAGCTGTTTTTTCACATATGACTGCGTCTTCGGAGAATACTCGTTTCCAGGCTTTTTTAGCAAGTAACCCATCAATGCAAGGAGCGTCTAGTCACTAGACGAGGAGCGGGGCGGGCAGGAATCTTTTGTGATCTATATCTTTCCGCTGATTTTACCTATTTTAACGCTGAGTCCCAATAAGGGGAAGCGAGGCGGAGACAAATTTGAATAAATAAACATTTTGACCATGGTGTTCACCCACTCTTAAGTTTAAACTAAAGGTTCACCAAGTTTCATCAAAATCGCTGGACCCCAGACAACTCTGACATTTAGGAAATGGATTGACTCAGCCTTTGGACACTCTCACTTTGGCATACATGCATTGTATTTTGTTGAGTGAAATACAACACTCAGATTTTAGACACAATTATAAAAAAGTAATTGGGGGGTGGGGGGCAGAGGTGTTTTCTGTGAAGAAGATTAATTTAAAAAAATAAATGTTCCTGGAACCCCTACATATTTTTTACAATTTTTTCAAAAATCTGAGTGAGATATTTTATTAAAAGGAATATAATGCATGCGTGCCAAAGAAGAAAAATCCACTAGAAGGGTAAATTAAAATAAAATTCACACTTATTGCAAAAAGGGCTTGCGTGTCTCCTAAAAATTTTTTTCTTTAATTCTGCAAAAAAAAACTCTGCCAAAGAGAATCAATTGTACGCATGCCGAAGTAAAATAATTCAACCGCAACCGTTCCTCTTCTAAGAATGACGTTTTCTATAAAACCTCATTTTGTAGCTTTTAAACCTTTTTTTGCGGTCATCTTGAGAATCGTTTGAGTTTTCGAAGAATAGGGTGATCGTTGGAACAGCATCAGAAAAGATATCGAAATCATTTATCCTCATTTGTTTGAAAGTTTCCTACACTCACTATTTCTTACACTATTCGCGCGGTTTGTGATTTTTAAAAAAATAAATTTTGTCACAAAAAAATCTCGTGAACCAGATGTATGGGCAAAAAATGGAGGTCAGATTCGCATTCAACACGACAAATTACTTCGGAAAATAATGACACATCCTATTTCCTGAATGCATGGATTACATTTCCTTCACCAGTGTAATTTATTAACATCGAATAAAACAAAAACGTAAAATACATCAAATTTTATGTAGGCTATATTACGAAATGATTCTCGTAAGTTTAAAATCAACTTTTATGACTTCAGATTAACGTAAGTAGCATATTGAAAGTGAGAAAAAT
>JAUMHM010085414.1:0-11635 GCA_032362435.1 Melikaiella ostensackeni | reverse complement strand
AGCCCTGAAGAAGTGAACTGCAATGTTCACGAAACGTCGGCAAGATTCGTAGTTTTGCACACGATTGAAACCCGGAACACCCCCTTTCATCATAATGAATCATCGTGAAAGCATTAAATCTATTGTTATACATATTTATAACAATATTAGGTTATGTTAGCGTTTTACACCGGAAATGGATTTCTGCAATCAAAGGTTATTAGATTTCAAAGAAGATTTACAATTCTGATCAATTTTCTGTTATGTTAGTGTTTTCGCCAAAAATCATTCGTAATTTTGATGAAAAATTATTAGATTTAAACGATTTTTACAATTCTTTAACAATTTTAGGTTATTAGTAGTATAGTAAAGCGACTGTCACGCCACTTATCGACCGAGCGAGGTTCTGTTCCATACTGAGTTTCGACAGTCGCTATCGCTAGTCGGTACCGCAGATTCCTGATTTTGATCGCTGTTCATTGGATATGTAAGGAATCTACCTTGCCGACCAAGTAAAATGTCTATATCTAGTGGTTCCTCCTCATCCACTACTAATTGAAGTTTCCCGCGCTGAACTTGTCGATTTGAATTTCACGCGGTGTTGATACCAACTGTTTTACCAGCCGTATATAAACCATAAGCCAAGTTTGATACCAACTGTTTTACCGTCTGTCTGTAAGCCGAATGTGGTATCAGCTGTTTTACTGGTCGCCTATAAGCCGAGAGTGACACCAACTTGTTTACCGGTCGTATATGAGCCAAACGTGATACAAACTGTTTTATCGTCCGTCTGTGAACTAAATGTGGAGTGGAAGTATCAGTTGGCAGTTAGAGTGAGGGCGCGAGATTAGCCTTGTTCCTCTAAGCTGTCGAGCGATTCCTTCATTCCAGTATCTCCGAAGCTCACGGAAGCATCATATGCACTTTCAACGCTTCACCAGAATCAGAATATCCGACGTTTCACCAAGAATAGGGAGAAATGTATCTTGCAGCAAATACCGTTGGACGCTTAGAAGAAATTTTGCCTACGGAGCCGCTGTCCAAATTGACTCCGAAGCAGAAGTACATTGTAACAATCATCCAAAGAATCCAGACGAAGTATGGTTCCAGGATCGTAGTTGAGGTGGAAAAAAGCTGCGTCGTGTACTTATCTGGAAGACTTCTGATGGTTTTTGATGCAGACAACACGATGTTGGAGAAGATGTAAGAAGCTGTTGTAAGGTGGACCTTACAAAAATGTCAAGTTTAAACCTGTTCGAAAGGTGTACGAATATCATGCCTCAATAAGAATAAAGTTTAAATACAAGATCAAAAATTCTTTTTTCTTCTTGAATTAAAGTTATACATAATTCAATGCTATCAAATGAATAAAAAGATAGAGTGATATTATGATTATTCATACATTAACTAGTAGTGATTTAAACTTTCGCAAATTTCGCTTTTATTCAGATTTTAATTAACTTTTTATTATAACCACTACTAACCTTTTATTTAAATTAGACTCAGACTAATTTAATTCTAAATAAATTAACTTGAGACTAATTGAATTACCTTTACTTAAGACTGATGAACTAATGAGAGAGAGAGGGGGGAATTTAAAAGTAAATACTTTGATTTATCCGGCTAATAATATTTATCAAAGAAAAAATCTTAAACTAATTTTACAAGAAATATTCACGTTGATTAAAAAATCCTTAAGTGTTGTGTTGCGCAGATCGTGATTTGACATACAGTCAATATTATCAATTATAGTTTCATCTTCTTTATTCTCAGCGTAAAGCATGATTGTTGGCTGACTCTCGGAAGTTAAGATAGAAACCCTAAGCCTCAATACATTTCGAGCTGCACAATTACTGATATGTTGACTGTGATGTGTACAAGCAGACGAAGATTCTAGGTTTAATATTTGGAGTGAAGGACGACCTAGATATTCTGGATTTTGAACATCATTCATATATTTTTCTAAACATCTTTTCTTCGCCAATCCTTTGACATAGCTTAAATGTGTACGTGCTAGTATTGCTCGAAGTGCAGCTCTTACTTCCTCGTAGGGTACGATTCCAGTATATTCTAGGGTAATTGAATGTGAGCCGTAGATTTTTACTCTTGTATCTTCTAGGTAGTGAAGTCTAGCTGCAGGGTGGTTCGAAAAAGAGGACTAGCGGCTGAGGGTCTTCTCCGCGGGGGAAGTACGGCCAATTCCTTGAAGACAAGTCATAAGGTCTCTTGAAGCCTTGGCTGTACACGGTGAACTACATTTTGACGAAAAATGATTTTTTCAGCCAAAGGCAGCCCTTTTATATCACGCTGATCACTCGAATATTACCTTATCACACAGCATTATCCCCACTACACAATCTTACCCCCATTACCTCATATTAGTTTCTTCATCCCACCATTGATTGGCTAATACTGAACAATGCGCATCGCATCGCATTATTATGACGTTCAGTCTCTATAAGCTGCTGCTTAGCTGCACTGGAATACTCTAAAGCTTTTGCTACTCCAGCTGCTCCATCAGCAAGCGCGCCAAGTGCGCTGAGTCCAGCGAAAATTGGGATTAGTGATAAAACACTATTTCAAAATATTTACCTGTACTTAAAATCTCTGCAACGGCCCGAGTGTGGATTCTCGGAAAAAGTAATCAATGATGTGTATGGCGTTGAATACTTTCCATACAGTGAGTAGGAACAAGCGGTTTCCCCTAGTGAAGCTAGACCCTAGTCTATCATGATTTTTGATTTTATCGCTTGTGAGAAACATGACAATGTTAGAGCCTTCTTCTGCATGGGTAGGTATATCAGGGTAGACTGTTTTTACTTGTGTCAGACGTATGCCAGAATTCCTAAACATCTAGTCCGTGATAATTCCAATTTAGTAGTTCTTTTTCGGCAAGGTGAAACAAATCTCAAACGCGTTTATGGAGACATGTTCCGAAAGGAACGAGATGTACTTGGTCAAATTGCGAAAGCCAGCGAAGCAGTTTGACGAAAACACCGTATGCTGAAGTTGGGTAAAGAAGCCACCGAAAGTATATTGAGTGAGACTTTTAAACCTATAGTCACACCTCTGAAAAAATTAGTAGACGTGTCTGATATACCTATAAAGGAAAATAAACTTATGAGAAATGAAATTTAGAAAGGAGAAGAGGAAGATGAGAGAGAAAGTGATAATCTTTCTTTCACAACTGCTGCTAATGATCAAGAACTTGATACAACTATGATTGGAGAATATAATGAACATATTGAAAATTATGACAAGTTGACAAATACATTTTTCTATTCTTAAATAAAAATAGAAAACTATATTTGGATATGGTTAATGGAGAACATAAACTAAATGATGAAACATTTATAATTGGTGATATACACATCAACTTTGAAGGTTCACATATAAAGTTTGGTGAAATACTGTATCAGAAAAGTGTTGGTTCGTTTGAACTTTTATTTCAACAGAAACCTGATAATGCTTACATAAACTCTGATGATATAAACAACTAAAATGAAATTCTCGTTGCTACAAATGCACATGAGAAGAACTACAGTTCCTCTAAACCCATTCGCACGAACAATACCATAAAGTATACAAATGTTATAGCGAAGCTCTTTCCACGTAAACTATCATCGATAAGTGGAGATTCATTGAAGAAAAAGGAACGATTAATGACTTCATTACCGCAATTTATGAAAACACTGAAAGATTCAAGGCCAGACCATATTCATTGGAATGATTCCAACAAGCTAGTTGACCGCCTTCGTCTGATCGTGGCATCTCAGGCAGCCGGAAGTCCTAGTCTCGATAATGAAATAATGTCCATCATTAGAGAATTGCGAGAGGCTCAAATCATATACTAAAAGTGTACAGCTACATAAGCGTTAGTATTAGAGTGAGCATCGACGTGTTCGGACATGCTCTGAATTGGGCTGCTTCATTAAGTCGTGGACCTCCCGGTGTTGGTTTCAAACTTGTATCTGAAAGCAATTACAATATCGATGAAAAAAGAAACTGTAACGTTCAGGACGCTCAAGAATAGCTTGATGCTTTTAACTTAAGACTTGTACAACGTATTGTTCAAAACGAAATACATACTTCTTCATCAGGTTACGCCGTCTGTGTGTAATGAAATTGAAAATAATAATATTAGGATGCGATTTCTTGAAGAATTAATAGACGAGAAACTGAAAATCTACAGATTGATACACAACAAGAGTTGCCACTTCGCAACGCTGGACTCATTGTTTAACTAGATGCTCGACTGAATGCACTAGAAAATGGATACAAAGAAACTGATAATAGTCATAGAGCTGCATAAACCTGCAAGAAAAAATTATTCACGTCGTCATGTGATTATGCATGATATGAATGAAACGTGGCAGGCCTAATTGGTTGAAATTTTACCATAGTCACGAGAGAATAAGGGTTTCAAATACCGGTTCACTGTTATAGACATATTTACAAAGTATGCCTGGGCTGTCCCAATCAAAAACCAGAAAGCACAAGATGTTACTAAGGGTATGAAGTCTATACTTGTACAAGGACGAGTTCCAAAAAACTTGCATACTGAACATGGTGAAGAGTTTTGCAATTCACAATTTGAAACTATTATGCAACAGTACAATATTGGATTGTACTTAAGTTACAGTATTTTAAAAGCGTTCATCGTCGCCCGGCACCCTTGACCAGGCTACCGGGCGCTTCCTCGGGTTGCGGATAGAGGGGCCGTGTACCGAGGGTTTCTGCTAAATACGGTCACACAATTCAATGAGCAGTCACGGACAATGGTCCAGGGATGTTCCCGAAGTAAAAACTAACCCAAGTCAAGGTGTGAACAACCGTGCCGAAGACTGATTGGCACCAGGAAGTGGTGTTGCATACGGTGTCTCTAGGATACCAGGCCGCCTCCTAGAGTATGTAGACCTTACCTGTACCCCCGCATGCGCGGCTCTGCGGGGATGGACCATATATTTCCCTAGCTACTCGTGGGATTAACAATGGAGTCTAAAAATCATAATAAAAGTATGTGTGAGAAGATGTTTGGTGGAGAACTGGAAGTACTCCAGGAGGCGCCCGATGTTAGGATTGATGAAAACATGTCGCAGGTTCAAGCGGACATGCAATCGTTCACGAGGACCCACTACGAGCATAATGAAACAACGGAGCGACTAACGAAGGTCATAAAAGAGATGGATACCTATTGTAGGTCACATAAGAATATGTTCCTTCCGATCAAGGAGGGTATAGCGGAGGCGAAGCAAGAGCTGGTGAGCCTTAGCGTCCAATGTGATTGGATGAGAACGATGTTTAAGTGTTTCCAGCAAGATTTGGGCATCACCTTGGTGGAAAGGGTGAAGGAGACGAAGAAGAAAGCAGGACGGGGCAGAGTGATTTCCAAGGGGACCCAGACAATCGGAGAAGCCAAGAAAGCCCCCGCTTCCGTTAGAGGGAAGAGGACGAGGGAGCTCACTGCTAGTCCTCCAGAAGCCGATGCGTCCAAACCCGCGTCGAAGAAGCAGAAAATGCAGGCACAACTTCCAAAGCCTGCAGCAGTAACAACTGCCATCAAGGAGAAGGAACCCAGTAGGCCCCAAAGAAAGAAGGAGCAACAGAGGCGAGCTTGCTTAGAGGCGGTTTTAATCAAACCGGCCAAAGGCTCCAGCTATGCAACTGTCCTCAATAAAATCAAGAGCGCGGTGAAGCCGGACACCCTTGGTGTCAAAATCGAGGATGTACCAGTGAAGGAAGGGTGACTAGAGAAGGAAGCTTACTGATAGAAGTTGGAAGTGAAGCAGAGGGGAGGAGTAAGCTCACCTCAGCCATTATGGAGGCTGTTGGGAACGTCGGTAACGTGTGTGAACTTGTTCCCAGGGTCGAGGGTGAGATCCTGGACTTGGACATAACCATGGAGGAAGGAGAGGTCATCGATGCAGTGAAGAGACACTTTGGATGGGTGTCCTGTAGAGTGCGGAAGAAGATGGAGGTTATAAGATGCTTCAGGTGCCACGACTATGGGCACGTAGTAGCTAAATGTGAGGGTCCCGATAGAACATTGGACTGTTGGAGGTGCGGCAAGGAGGGCCAGAGAGCTGCGGAGTGCGTCAGCACTCATATCTGTTACCTCTGCGCCGCTAGAAATGAAAAGGCCCGAACCGACCATCCTCCGGGGACAGCGAGATGCGCAGCTTTCCAGGAGGCAGCACCCTCGAGGAAGCCTAGAAAAAGCGCGCGATAAGCCAAGCAGGCTGACTAGCTGGACGCTGAGGTACGGCGTAGGATGCTTATAACCCATGCTCTTGAAGTAATGCGAAATCGGATTCCGAGGCATGGGTTGGCAGGCAGGGGAGGTAAGTTTAGTGAGTACGGCTTTGGTAGGGGGAATGCCAGTCGTACTTCTCTTCTGAAGTACTGTTGGGATTCCAACTACCCTGGCAAGCCCCACACTCAGTGCGTAAAGAGCATTCTTACCTCCTCTACAAAAAAAAACTACTTCTACTACCACTACCACTACTACTACTACTGCTACTACTACTACTACTACTACTACTACCACTACTACTTCTACTAATACTAATACTATTACCACACCCTGGAGGAAGCCAAAAGGGAGCGCGCGATAGGCCAAGCAGGCTTAGATGGTGGACGCCGAGGCACGGCGTAATTGGCCTTACTCCTATGTACCTGAAGTAATGCGAAAGCGGTTCCGGGTACATGGGTTGTCAGGAGGGGAGGTGATTTTAGTGGGTATGGCTTTGGTTGGTGGGAATGTCAGTCGTACCTCTCTTTTGTGGTACTGCTGGGATTCCAACTATCCTGGCAAGTCCCACACTTAGTGTGTAAAGAGCATTCTCACCTCCTCTATAAAAAAAAAATGTCGCTGAAGATGAAAAAGAACTGATGCAACGCTTTCAATACCAAAGAAAAATTCCCTCAAGAAAATTCGAACTCAAAGTTGATCTTAAGGTGCGATTCAGCAAGTATAAAAACATTTTCGAGAAAAGATATACACCCAACTGGACAACAGAAATCTTTATTGTCGATCAAGTCTTGCCTACCAGACCAATAACGTATAAACTGAAGAATTATCAAGATCAATGTTACAACACATCTGTTTTCATGTATCAATCTACATAATCGCCAAGACATTCATATGTAAACGCAGATCATACATGTTGTGCAGATGCATGAAATTTTAATATTGAATGAATAAATTTGTGTGTATTTAATCACAATTCCATGTCCTCTTAGTTCGGGTTAGTTTAAGTTAGTTAAACATTAGTTATACGGTAATTTAATCAGATTTGGTTTGATTCATTTAGTTAGAAGTAAATCTTATCAGATCAATATTTCAAATCAAATCAAATCAATATTTGAACAATAACAGGGTTTTTCATCGGAAATATTATTTTATACAAAAATAATTTGACTTCAAAGATAAATCTTACAATTTTGAAGAACCTTAGGTTTGTTAGTGTTTCTCATCACTTTTGAACAAAAATCCAACCATTTGATTGTCTACATATTTTTAAAAATATATATTCATTCTGAAGTTGAGATATCAGCTTCCATCAATCATCAAAAATATTGTCCTTGCTTTTCTTTTCTATTATTTTAGATAATAGATACTATGAAATACAAACATTTCGTACTGATGATAATTTTATATTTAAATTTAAAAATTGCGTAAGACAATATACAATAATAATCGCGCGCGTGTTTGATCTCTAGCTATTTAAAAAATTTTGGAAAAAAGTATTAAAAATTTTAAATTCAAATTTGAAACGTTCTAGATGAAATAAGTGAAATTTTGCATTGGAATCGTAAAAAATTTTAAAGATATTAAACATTACAATTTCATGCACCTAATATCAAGTGACGTTTAAAGTGATTTCCTACAAGTTAAGAATTTATAGGATTTCTGTAGGAAAAACGAATCCATGCTGTCATTTGAAGCATTTAAAATTTAAGAATGTTCACTTGCAAACCTGACAAAAAACCTTTTCGGCCTATTCCAAGAAAACAAACCCTGTGAGAGATGCATAATGGAATCTGGACATGCAAACTTTTCTAATGCTAGATGGTTCTGTATCCGAACCAATCCGAATCAACCCGATCCAATCCGAAAAAGTTCACGATTTCGTCCGATCCAAATTGGTTGATTAAATGATTAACCTTATTATGAATTACACAGCTCCACAAAAAAAAAGTTGTCAGCGCCAAAGACCAGAATAGGCTTACCTGATGTTTTCGAGGTCGCTGAGTACGAATCCGGATTCGTTGTGGTTTTATGATGTCACTCTTAGTCTCTGACGACGTAATGGATTCCGCTTCCTTTTAACTGCTGCTTTTTGCACTTTGTTCATAGTTGTGACTAAATTCTGAACCCTGCACATTTTCCGAATTGGAGGTCCATCGAATATTCCTGCTTTTAGTTTTGCATCCGATAGTTCTGGGAATTGTCATTGAAGTTATATAAAACAGCTATCTTCTTCTTCTAATGCTGATACAAACTGCTTCACCATGCCAAGTTTTATATGCAGAGGTGGCAGTGAAACTCTCGCCTGATCCACTAGTGGAAGTTGATTATGTTCTCTGATCCTGGATCAAAATTTTCTGTGGCTGGCCAATCAATCTTTTGATAATGATTAAGTCGGTCTCTACTATCACAAAAGCATAGGAAACATGGGTATTTACCCTTACCTGATCGCTGACCCAGAATTATTCCCAATATTTTGAGATCCCCACAAATTCGCTAATTGTGTTCTGAATAGTTGAAGTGTAGTTGAAGTAGTTCAATATGCTACCGGTATGAAAGCAAAAACATTCGTATTGTGAAGGAAAACAGCTTTCAAACTTCTCTTACAGGAATCTATGAATAGTCTCCATTTGATGGCTCTGTAAATCCCTGGTTTCAATTCATCCATCAATTCATTTATATCGTGACAGTAAACCAATGGAGGCTCTCTTCCTTTTGTGCAATATTTACTGCAATCTTTTTCTCTATTCCTATAGTCAGTTGCTTTCACATTTTTCTCTACCAAGTTTTTTTTGAGTATAGAAACCAAGAATTCACTTGTTTCTTTGGATAGTCCCATGTCGCGGATGAGATCGTTCAATTCTTCTTTTGGAAAAATTTGTGGTTTCTTTTCTTTACTTCCTACATATTCGTCGTCAATGTCAGATTCACTGCAGCATTCTTCTCCGCTAGCGTCTTCTTGGATCTCTAAACTTTCCCGAGAAGAAATACATCCGATGCCTTCAATACCTGGCTCATCTGTATTGCACATCTTGATACGTAGCAGAATGAATAAGGGTCTATTTCACAATGATGTTTTGAGGCGGTAGCTTCAAGATCAACTTGTAATTTAGTATCTTTAGATTGCTGAGTTGAAAATTTTTTGGTTTTATCCATAAATGCCATGAGTATATGATAGACCCACACATTACGGATCCTGGTCCGATCGCAGGTGAGTCTGCCGTCCGGCGGGTGATAACCCTTATACCTCTCCAGGGCTAAGTGTGAAGGCTTTCCGACTTTGACATGGACAAAGTCAACTTGTCGTCGGACACACTACGGCTCCATCCTCACACCCTAATGCCCACCTGCAAAGCAGTATGCTCCTACTGGCTTCGTTACTCCAACAGATAGAGATACGAATCATTCTGCACATCCCCTTCCAGGGCAGTTGTCATCGTTCACAGAATCTGTCGGAGAAGCAGGATTTCGTCACTCGTTCAAGCAACAAGATCATAATAAGAGAAAATCTGGTCCAGCATTATCAAAATAACAAAGATGCATGCATCACCCTATATTACTGTGGGATCAAACATATAATTATGCAATGCGAGAACGTGCGAAATGCTAGTCGCACGGTTGTTATCTGCATAATGCTGTCGACGGGATCAACTGATTTTCGACTAGCTTTCAATTTGTGCTAAGCGAGAAACAGGACGAGTGGAATCTGCTCTGTTGGATTCAAAGTTTTTCCGAAGTTACGTGTCAAAGATTAAATGCTGGGACCGTGGTACCGAACCGACTCAGGATTTGTATTCAGCGACCCCGAAAACATAGGATATGACCAGTTTGCATTGAAAAAATGCATGTTTCACATGAAATTACGAATTTGCCCTTTTTTTTAGGTTGAAGACGAAGTGTGACATCATAAAACCACAACGACTCCGGGTTCGTACTCAGCGACCTCGAAAACATAGGATATTACCACTTTGCATTGAAAAAATGCATGTTGTACATAAAATTACCAATTAGTCACGTTTTTTTGAGACTAGGGACGAAGCGTGACGTCATAGGACCACAGCGACTTCGGATTCGTACTCAGCGACCTCGAAAACATAGAATATGACCACTTTTCGTAGACGGGAATCATGTTTCACCTGAAATCATCGATTTTCCAAGTTTTTTGAGGTTAGGGACGAAATGTGATGTGATGGAGCCAAATCGGCTCCGGATTTGGATTCAGCGACCTCAAAAACGTAATGTAAGCCTATTTTGGTTTCTGGGCTGACAACTTTTTTTTTGTGGATTTGTGTTATGATTGCCGTGTCTCTTAACTCGCAAATTGTGAAACAGCCATCTAAAAAATAAAGTGTATGTACATATATTTACTTTTTTTCTTCGAAATATGTGAAACTCAGTAATAATTACAAGTACTAATCAATTTTTTACCTCAAAGCTACTTTAATTGTATACTGACTACATACACATCCCAATGAACACTTCCGCCTGGAATCGTTACCAAGTTCATGTCTTTCTGTAAAGTGTGTGGAATTGGAACTTAATGATGCTGAAAACCTAATGTGACTTAACAGTCTTGCAATATCTTCTCTTTCTTGCGCATTTTCTCTCTTCCCAAAATGCAGAAAATTCGACAAGCAGTTCTGATACAAGAAAAAGGTAGAACATACATTTACGAGTAATCAGTCTTTCATTTGATCAGAGCCGGATCAAGGCAAGTTGAGGCTTATACATTGTTTGATTGATGATCGCCTTCAAGCTTCGCGTTAAAAAAGTATGATTAAAAAAGTTCTTATTTACATAGTTTTCATATTTTTGTGTATTTCAAGTTTTAAAAATATTTTTGGAGGTCCTAACTATCTGTCTAAATATTTACAGTTTTTCAATTAACGCTGTCGACGCGATAACTTATGTTTAATGGACCTGTTCTCAAAAAACTATTTTTAAATCTGAAAAAATGACAAAATCAGTTTTCCATGTGTTCGAGGCTTTTCTTACAGGTAATAATACATTATGAAAAAAATCTTGAAAGTCTAGGAAACCATAAAAGTAAACGCAGCACATTTTTGAAAAACTGAGTTTTGTCTTTTGTTTTCAAATTATATGTTTTCCTGTTCAACAGAAATTAAATTTATTGTGGGCCAACAGCCTGATGAAGAACCCCTGAGAAAGCGAGAATTGTCGAACGAGAGCCATCACTCAAGTTTTCCTTCAAAAGTTGAGGAATGGTCTACGTGACAATTGTCACTCTCAAGTTATCTACAAAAATGAGCTTGAAGGCAAGAAGGATCATTGTTGCTCTGTATGAACAACCAGGACGGTTTCTCTTCGTGGGGGGGGGGGGGGGGGGGGGGTGGGGGGGGGGGGGGGGGGGGGGGGGGGGGGGGGGGGGGGGGGGGGGGGGGGGGG
>JAUMHM010085413.1:0-11637 GCA_032362435.1 Melikaiella ostensackeni | reverse complement strand
AAACGCGTCCATTTAGGATTTTTACGAGCGTGGCGGCGATGCGTTTGTCCAGTATAAACCAAACCACTGTTCAACACAGTTTCTATCCAGACGCAAATGTCTACGCCGACGCGCATTCAGTTTTGCGTTCGAGCATGTACAGGTATAGGCCTTAACGCATCAACTCATGATCATTACTCGCTTTATTTCTCTTTTCGCTTTTTCAATTTCTTCCTTTTGTTTACATATCTTTTTTTAAAAATAATTATCAATTTCACATTCTTCATAATTTCTGCTCCCACCAAGCCTACTTATTCTCCCATCTTTCGCCCTTCTTCTCTCCTTTTCCTCCTTTCTAGTTCTCTCAGTCATTCCACCACCTGTACCTTTCCTTTTTGATGCAGGATTTTTCCCATACACATGCTTCCTTTTTCTATTCTTTCAAAATCATTTAGTCAATATGCTAAGGTTGCTGTGTACTTATTCCATTCTTCTGTATTTCTCACACACGTCATAAATTTTTGCGATCCTCTTTCCTCTCTTTTCTCCAAATATTTTGCTACTTCTTCTTCCCTTATCCATCGATATTTCTCATTATACATTGCCTTCGTTATTTTACTTTATATTACTTGTTTTAAGATTTCTCTATTTACTTCTTTTCTATCACTTTTCTATCAGCTCGTGCTCCACCTTTATACCCCTTTCGTGGGCTCTTCTAACTGAATTCCTTGACCGTCCATTTCTATTCAAGTACCTTTCTCTTTCTTCCATTACATTTCCTCCTATTCCCAATTCTTTTTCCTCTAAGCAAGCTTTAACTATTTTTCTACCCTCACTTTCCAAAACCTTTTTCACATATTTACATGCCCTATTCTCCGCTTGTATTTTGATTTTATCTCTTTCCACTTCATTTAATATTATATACAAAAGCGTGCATTTATCTAATCTCAAAGTCCATTTAATATATATCTCGTGCACTCCTTCTACCTCCTAATATTCTCTTTCAGGCCCATACTTCTGCTTTATACATCATTTCGCTTGCCACCAGAGCCACATTCATTCTATCTATCTGAAACGGCCAATTTGTTGATTTCCTTTCATCTGACCCTTGAAACATTTCTTTCAAGTATTCCCTCCATTCTGCCATTTTTATCTTGTCACTCATGCCTTCTTTTTTCTTCCTCAATTTATTGATAAATTTCCACGCTTCTTCCTCCGTCTTGATACTATCAATTTTCTCTTCTATTTCTTTTTGTTTCCTTTCTTCATTTCTCCTGCATAATTCCCTATATTCTTTCCTGGTCTCCATATATTTTAACTTATCCGCTTTTCCTTTCTTCCCGTCTTTATGTGCTTTTCTAAACTTCTTTTTCTTTTTCTTGCATTCACTATCACACCAAATTTTTGTCCAATTTTCATCAGTTGTCATCCTATCTTTTATCTTTTTAAAACTTCTTGCTTCCTCTAATTTCTCGTTCAGTTCCACTCATATTTCATTTAACTCTACCCCCTCGAATTTCAGTTTTTCTGTCGTTTCTACATAATCTTCCGTTGCTTCCTCTGTTCACACTTTTCTCTCTATTATTTCAACCTCTGCTTTTCTCCTCTCCTTTCTAACTTTACATTTTAGCCATATCCCTAATGGTTGATGATCTGCCTCTACTCTCGTGTCTATGCATATTTTCCTTGCCGTTTCTCACCCTTCAATATTCGTGATTACATAGTCAATTACTATGGCCGAGTTACTTCTTACATAAGTCAAGTTCTCTTCTTCGTCCCCAATTTTATTGCCATCAAGTACATTCCAACTCCTTTTTCCCACCATCTCCAATAGTTCCTCTTCCTCCTTATTGAGCAACTGATCTTTTGAATGTCTTACGTTATATTTCCCGTCCATGTATAAAGTCCCCCTTTCTTCATACTTTGCATTCCAATCTCCTACTATAAGTATCTCTTCCTCTTCTTCTTTTATGTGATTTTCTGTTTCTTCTCTTATATTTTTCATTCTTTTCCCGTTATAAATTGTCGCAATTATGTACCAGTTTCCTTTTATCCTTACTTTTCTTTCTTGTACCCCCTCACTCTCTCTTGCTATTTCCTTTTCTTCTACCGTCTCTTTTATTCTTTTGATTATTCGCCCACTAGCTCTACCCTTTCCTTTTTCCCTTTTTGCTCCTTTTAATTCCCACCTGAATCTATTCGGCAATATTCTTTTTATTCTTTCCTTCTACCCATGTTTCCGTTAAACCTACCACCTCACAATTTTTTTATATATCACCAGAATTCGCTGTCCTTTCTAATTCTTCCACGTTTCAAAAAATGATCTTAACCTCCTCCTCTTTCTCTTGGACTGTCCTCTTTTCTTTCCCCTATTTTTATTTTTGTTCCTATCACTGTCTCCTTTCCTAAGCTCATTCTTATCCTATTTTTCCCTCTCCTTTACTATGAAAAACTCGTGCCTTTCTTCTCTAGTTCTTTTTTTTCTTCATTCCATCTAAACCATACCCCTTCGATGCAGATTTTTCGGTATCCTACCCTTGCCACCTTTCTTCCATTCACCCTCTCTTTCCTAACAATCTCTCGTGTTTTGCGCTGAATCTCTTTTCCTATATATTAGATCGTGATCAATGTAGACTTTTCTTTCCCCTAATTTACTTTTTTCCTGCATTACCTCTTGCTTTGCTTCCAACGAGGCCGTTTCTACTATTAGGATTTTTTTACCGTTTATTCCTTGTCCTTTTACATTCTTCATTTTCCCTTCCACTTCTAAATCTTTTTCGAACAACCTTAGCGCTTCTCCCCTTTCCTTTCCCTGTGTCAGCCTCAACCTCATAATAGTGAGGTTGTTCTCTTTTCCCCCCTTTCCTTTCTTCCCATTTCTCTTTCTACCCTACTTACCTTCTTTACAATACCCTCTAAATTTTTTATCTGCGCTGATCCATTCTTTTCCTCAATTTGTTCGACCTTCGCCCCTTATTCCTCATTTTGAGTTTTCATCTCTTTGTTTTTCCCGCCCTCCTCAGCCCCTACTCTATCTTCGCTTTCCCGGCTCACTCTTTCTGCTACTTCCTTTAATTTACTTTCAAGCCTTCCTATCCTCTATTCATTCAGCATTTTCTCCGTCTTTAACTGTCCCACCTCTTTTTTTAACTTTTCAGTCCTCATATTTTCACCCCTGGTTTACCGTCAACCTCTTCGTCATGAGGTCTTTTTTTCACTGCAATTCTCTCTGTTTGTCTATGCGTTACAAACTCAGCTTCAGAGTCTGCGCTCAGGTTGTCTTCAATTTCGAAGACTTCGTCTTCCGCGCTCTCCAGTACCTCTTACCAGTACTCGCGACACCTGCTCCTCCATTCAATTTGCATCTATCTCAAGAAATGCCACCTATCTGCTGTTCCCTCGATCTAACCTTTCCTACTTTTCCTTTTTTTATTTTACTACCCTCATTAATTTACACCAAATTCACCTCGCTCCCACTGTCTTTACCTAAACAATATCCCTCCCGCCCATTTCCTTAGTAAGAAAGCCACAAGTCACAAAACCCACAAGTCACAGCTCTAACCTCACTTTGTTATTTTTCCCGACCACGACTTTATTCCCCGAAATCATAATTCATTTATCCTTCTAAAAACTTACCCTTATCTTCTCTCAACTTCAACACTTTACTATTTCCCTTATCTACACTCTCACTTCGAAAAATTCACTCATTTCTCCAAGCCATTCATATGCGATCCATGTCACCAATGCACACATGCAATCTCACATACCTGAGTATTATTTCGAGCCTGATTTTTTAAATGGCGTATAATTGTACTGTTGCTGTTTAAAAATAACCTCGTGATATTATAATACTATTATAATATTATTGCAAATTTGATTGTATTTGAAATTCATATATTGAGATATAATTTTTAACAATTCTAACAGAAATACAACAATGTTGCGAAAAAATACACATTTTTGAAAATACTCCAAAAAATTAATAATATCGAAAAGTAAATATAAAAGTTTTTGTAGTTCTGTTTAGACAAAACCACTTTTACTTTGTAATTTTCTCTGTATCTTGCACACTTTTCGAAAAGAACCAAATTTTTTATTCTCAGAAAAACCGTCGTCATTTTTCTTGTATTTCAGTTTTTGTGATTTTTTTTCTGAATTTTGAAAATTTGGGGAACCCTCTATGATTAAAAAAAAGTTAATTATCTCCACTATTTTGAAAAATACTGGATTTTCAAAAAATGCCCGTTTTTTTTTTGAGAAACAAAATCAAAACGTTTTTGACACCCTATCCTAAAACTTTTGTAGGTCGAAAAGAATACATATACCAAGTTTTATTTCCTTTTAACAATTTGCAACTATGTTGGATAATTTTTATTGTACCGCACCGACCAACATCGTTATAAACTTTTCAGATCCTCAATTTTTTAGGCAAGCAATGTCGATAATGTAGACTTTACTTCCATTTTTCTCACGCATCACGATGTCGGATCGATTGGCTCGGATGTAATGACATGTCTGAATATTAACATCCCATCGTAAGATGTAGTCTTCTTTTTCTAAAACGGCCTCTGCTCATTCGGACAAGAGTCCTAGATTTAGAGCAAGTTGTTTATGTATAATGCCCGCCACAGCATTATGTCCTTGCGTGTACTCTCTCTCTCTCCCTTCCTCTCCCTCTCTCTGTTGCTGAAAACCCTGCCCTAAATCGCAGTGTCGCAACTGTATAACTTGTGATATAAATTCATTAGGCTTTTTTTAACTATCGTATTCTGAATAACTTTAGACTCAAGAATACCCAGATATTAAAATGACTCACTCCTAGCCATTCCTCGATGTGATCCTCGTTCTCTTTCTCCAGTTCTGCGGTCCTTTAATTATTCTCTGAATGAGTGCACTGTTCTGCATTTATATAATCTGAAGTATATCAATAGAAAACTACTTTGTGACACTTGCTGCACCTTTTGGTTTGAACTAGCGTTTAGCTTCAGGTGATCCATATACAGAATATGGGTCAGTTGATGACCATCCTCGTCATGATGCATTTTAAACCCATGAGACGTGCTATTTAGTGTTTTTTTTCAATGGATTCAACGCTAAACGGACATAATGCACTGAAGTAGTCTCCTTGAAAGATACTCGTCGTAGCGCGTATAAATCTAGTCATCCTTAGTTGTCCATGATCAAAATACTTGATTCCTGTTCCCGAAAGCATCATCGCACGACGTAAGAGGTCGATGATACGTAGGCAGATCTTGTAAAGTTTTAAAACTTTAAGCAAATAGTCATGTGGTACCACAGCGCCAATAGTGACTAGACCTTTACTACCACGCGAGTTTTTACAACTTCCTTTTTGTTCTTCTGTAAGGATGTCATTCTCGCCACAAAGAGAATATACCAGAACCTTTCCAGTTACTTGCCCTCTTTAAAACGCATTTAGTTTTGCATTCAAATGTGCAAGCAAAATCTTGTTGTTTAGGTGCCCTGTTAGTGCATGCAGATCCTTTGTGACTTACTTCATTAGCAGAAAATGCCTTCGTACTTGTTTTATATCTCTGAACTCTAGTAAAAAATGACCAAAATTTCTTTTAAGATGCTGCAGTTTTCTGGGATTTCGCTGTTTACATCAACGCGAACGATAATGCCCGGATGTGGTTCTAGTGGATCTGGTACTTGATGATTATTATCCCTAGCATCTATGCCTTCAGCTCCAGTTAGCTTTTTATCATTTATACATTCCACTGGCACTACATCAATAGGAGGCTGTTGTTCTACTTCCATTCTGATGGTAGCTATTCCAACTGACGAAAGCGATTTGTTGACATATATTTAACGTTTTTGGTATGCTAGATTATGTTCCTTTATACTGGTGACTAGATGCGGGTGCCCAAGTAAGAAGAGAAGATGATGTTCTCTCATCACAGTTTGCCCACTTTTCTCTGCCAAAAAATAAAGGCACATAACATCTCGGTTCATATGGTATGTCCATTTGAATTGCCTTCTTGGTTGCTGAATCTCTGCTTGTGTCTCTGGCTAAATCAGTCCATCTGCTACTGGAGGATGTGGTGGTACTGGATCATCATGATGTTGCACAGAAACATCAATAGCACGATGATGTTGTATTGCTTTCTCGGGCGCCACTTGATCTTGTGATTCAGCTTACTCTAACTGATGTTTATTGTTGACGTTTTTCCTCGCCGAATTAAGCTTTTGCTTATTTTCTATTGCTCGAACTTCTGAGATAAGTAGATTGTTCCTGATGTCCCTAACCTCAGCGACAATATTTCCTACTGCAACTTTCTGTATATGAGGATCCTTTGTAGCGAACTTTATCCCAAAATTGTATCCCTTTTCGCTTTTAGTTTCAAAGTTTCAAACATTGCACTTTCATAATAGAGACGCATGAATTCTTCTTTCACTGTTGTATTCCACTTAAAGATCTCCCACGGTATCTCTGTTGAGATGGTTGGCTAAATTTTGCTAACGCTAACCAAAACATCATCAGCAGGCCCAGTTGATGTTTCAGTGCTTACCGTCTGTCGCAGATGTTTTTACTGGCCAGCTTTTTGATTGTTGAGATCTGCCTGACCATCCCGCAGCTTACCGTCACCACCGCCCTGCATGCTGTGGCCCCCAGCGGCGTCTCCAGGGGCGCCCCGACAATCCTCGGGAACCGACTATCGTTTCCGGAAATTCTTAATATTCTCCATCATATAGTATTTGTGGGCTTTGGTGTTCCTTTTAGCTCCTTTCCTCTTCGTTCTCTGTCCGCCTGGCATGGGAAAGCTTGTCAGTAGCAATGCTACCATTTGCATAGCTATCAGAGTCGTAAAAAGGAAGCTCAAGCCCTACAGCATCGCCAACACAAGAACACCATTGGTGGGGGAGGGGGGGACCACAGACACAGCCCAATATGTCTTAGGCATTTTTGGTCTTGATTCGGTATTTTCTGGACGAAACTTTCTACACGGTGCTGTCCCAATATGTATGATCAGTCACAAACGCATTTTTATAATGCAGTCAAGTGATCTGGTGAGAGTAGTATGCCTAATATGACATATTGGCATACCTAATATACCGTATACCTAATATGACATATTGACATACCCCACCATCCACGGACTGGGTTGCAGTCAAGTGCATGATGGGGATACCAACAGATTAAGGTGGGATCCTAACCACCAGAACCTCAGTAAAATTAGGTAGAAAAATTTCCAGCGGTACCGGCTCAGAGATCGAACTCCGGACCTCTAACGAGAAGTCCGAGCGTCTAACCGCTTGAGTCACCGAGGTTTATTATGTATTTAAACTTTATCTCGGGTGATCCTGGGGTTTTCTTCATTAATCATGGAAAGTCAAGTGCCTGATGAGTTGAAGATGTTTTGAATGTAATACGATGTTTGAAATTTTTTGGGATGATGTTGTAGTAGGCACAAAATTAGGTATATGTTGTAGTTTGAAGTTTGTTAATTTTTGCAGTTGTCCCGGCGCGGCGTCCTTATTATTATTATTATTATTATTATAGCAAAAAAATGTAATACATTTGAACTCCAATATAAGGACAGTTTTGGGAGTTGCTTCGGGCTGATCTTGGGACTAAAGCAGTACCTTCGAAACGTAAACAGTCAGAGACGTGTGAATCATTTCCTAATATTACGCAAACTCCGGACGTGAGTTCGAACCTTCAACTAAAAAAAATGTTAAAATACGTACTTTTTGAGAAAAGTGTGTAACTGTTTTACTAAGATGTCAGAAAATACATAAGGCTGGGACGTATTAAAAAATGATAATACCTCATGAAAACTAGGGTGCCACCCTTAGAAGTCAATAACTACCCTCTATAAAGAACAGAAAGTTACATTGTGTTTCTTTTTTATTTTTAGACGCAAGTCTTAAGATACTTAGGTTTTTAAATGAATCCACGTCACAACTTGGAATTAGAAAACGCTTCATTTAACAGAATCATCTCTGAAAAATTAAAAAGCATCGCTTGAAGAGATTTCGAACAAATATTTTTTTTGCTTTCTAAAGATAGTACTCTAGTTTGTATCAATTTGCGTATTAGGTAATGTAACTTTTTCATGTCCCGGACACATTTTCTGCCATCCTAGTAAAATATTTATTTTCGTATTTTGCCATTTTTTATATTAAGGGTGGTTCAAAGGCCCAAAGCCGGACCTCAAACTGTGTTTAAGTGCTTAAAGAAACCGCTGCAAAGTAGTTTTGGCGCGTTCTTCATATGGTATATCTTTAATTGTGATCATTTCATGAACACTGTGCTTCCTCATAGAGGATTGTTTTGTATTTATTGTTGATTCAAGTATAAGTATAGTTATAAAGAAATAAGCCCTGGACAAGCATCGGTCTGACCTCTTTTCCATGATCATGATGAAAGACTCTTATGATAAACTTCGTTATTGAATCAGAACGCAATACCTAAAAATAATAATCCATTAAATTAAAATTTAAGGAAATAAATTCAGAATAAATCAAAATTTAAATTCTATTTGAACGTTCAACATTCAAATTTAACTCTGAAATTCTTTTAAATTCTATTTCTATTTTAATTCAAATATTTTAATTAATTTCCGAGATTTTACAATGGCTTTTATGTAACCGATAATTCCCGGATGTTCAATCTTTTTCAAAAATTATTGAGTCAGGGGCATTGAAAAGATGATTCTAGACAGTAAAAGGAGTCTGTGTGGACGAAAAAGGCGATTCCACCTGCGCTTTTTTTATTATCTATTGTTTATTTATCTATTATATATTATTGCTTATTATTATTAATTGTTTTTTTTATAGATCCTAGAAGGTTCTGTAGATTCACTTCATCAAAAATAATAAATTTGGTACTTAAAACATTGGTGTATTACAAAAATTGAGAATTTTTCCTCTCATAAACTTTAAACAAATTGACGAATCTGTGAATATCATAATTTTATTTGGCCATACAGGTCTGTTAAATATATCAATCGATTTATGTCATCATAACGAATAAATGTAGTACTTACAATATTGCTATATTCCCAAAATTATGAGAAATTTTCTTTTACAAACGTCAGAAGAATGTATAAATTTGTACATATAACTTCATTTGATCATAGAGTGTTTCTGAATACATCAATCCATTCATATTGTTAGAATGAACAAAGTTGTTACGAATTATGTTGCTATATTCCTAATATTTGAAAAAAAATTACTTATAAACGAAAAATTTTAAACTTTGAAAATTTTCAATGAAGAAAATTTTGTATAGAGATAGCTATAGGCATTCAATCGAATTATATCAACTAAATATCACCTGGTGTTTAAAAAAATTGCACAATTAATTTTGCACCACATGAAAGAAAGCAGGGGGTCGGGACAACAAGTTTCTTTTTGCCTACCCGAATGGATATGAATTCAGATTGAGTGGAATCCTACTTATTGACACTCCTCTAAGATGAAATTAATATTTTAAATCAACATAAAAAAACCGAATAAGGCCTAAAACAGAATTATAACATCATCCTACCGAAGAAACTATAGTTACTTTTCTTTATCTACGAAAAAAAATATCTCAAAATATACATCCATATTGAAGATAAGTAAATTCTAATCTTTTATTATTAATTGCATCGTAACCCTTAATTAAAAACTAACGATTTAATGAAATTTAGTAATTGTTAGAAAGACAAAAACAACTAGGCTTGCCGACCTAATATGACTCATTGTTCCTTGCTCGCTTCTGATATGAAATTGCTTCACCCAGTAGAAAAGGTTTGAAGAATTAAAATTGTCCATTTCCGTTAACACCTGACTTGTCCTTGAGTCAGCTCAATTCCGCTAGCCCTAAATAGGAAAAAAATGTAATCCATCTTCAATTCTTTTTCCCATCATGTGTTCGACGAAGTCAAAGACAACCTCAAATATTATTAAAAAGGGAAAAGTTTTGCCAAATTGTAAATTCATTTATTTATTTTGAAAGGTTGCACTTTCTGGGCACTATTCCTCAAATTTGCTCACTTAAAAGATTCAAAGTTGAGGTAGGTAAACCAAGACGTACCACCATGCCCAAACATTGTATGTCCTACGCCATAACTAAGGGCTCATTAAGGTCCAATTGAGTGCCCAAAAGTCAAATTAAGGGCTTTGCACTTTTTCTTCAAGTGCTTGCTTTTCAAAAATGATTGTGCTAATAGCATAAAGTTTTGCAAACATGCACTTCCATCTTGTAGAAAAAAACTTTAATGTTAACCTATGTAAACAATTATTTCTAAAATGATATACATATTATTGAATAGTAAATTGTATCTACTCACTTTTTAAATTCTCATCAGAAAAGGTATTAGATTTGTGTAAAATCTGACCTCTCTCCCCCCCCCCCCCCTGTTTTTGTCAAATGGTCACGTTTTGAGACCCCTTGAACCCGAAAAACAGGTTTTTACGAATGTGTCTGTCTGTATGTATGTATATCTGTCTGTCTGTCTGCCTATCTGTGAACACGATAACTTTTGAACGAATCAATCTATCGGATTGGTCTTTGGTACACTCTTTCAGTGTCGAGAACTGAAGGTCAAGTTCGTTAGCCAGCCATTTTGGATGAAAATTCAGAAAGTTGGAGCATTTTTTAAATTTTTGATACCATTTTTTTTAAGATTTAAAAATTATGTGTACAATTTTTGGGCCAAACGAAGCGAGATAAGAAAAAAAGTGAGAAGAGTAGAATTTTTGCTTTTAAAAAGTCCAATAAAATTGCCGATAAACATTTATCTATAGGACCTATCGTAAATCATCAATTCTTCAATTTTTTTTTCAATATTAAGAATTTTATGTGAGCTTCCGCCTGAGAAAGGCCCTTACATTCATATAGTCATATACCTGTAGTCATATAGTCGGATAAACTCCCGGATTTCAAGCCCAAAACGAACCCTTTAGGTTGAAAAACGAGTCACTGAGGCATATTTGAAGTTGAAACTTCGAAAAAGTTCTTTTCGATAAAAAGGCATCTGAAGTTGGCGAGTGTCATAAGCGCACTTGTTATACTTTTTCTTCAAACATGAAATATACCCACTTCCGGCAGCTTTCCGAACATGAGTATACCCGGTATGGAGGCTTGAATTTAAAACGTTTGAAAAAGTTCAGTCGTTTCCAATCCTTGATTTGTCATTTTTTTCGAATCCAGGAAATGAGATATGGATTGAGAAAAATTGAATCGATTTCAGTCGCTGAAACACAACCTCTAATAACATTTTTCAAATGACTCGTACTCTACATTCAGAAACAAATTTAAAGCATGAAATTCAAAAGATCCGGAAAATTTTTACATTACATTACATTACCTCATTGGCAAACTCTCACTTTATTCAAGCTCTATTCCTGAAAAATAAAATAAAATCGTGATAAAAAATATCTAAAATCACTTTTCGCTACAACTTTATCAGTGAAAATCAATCCTTATATCGTGAAGCGATCAACCCAATATTTTAAAAAGATTTTTGCTCAATACGAGGGTCATTCAATAAATACTTAGCCTACAAAAGGAAAACGAAAATTTTGGAAAAGTGGTAATCTATTTTTCCACATAATCTCCTTTTAACTTAATACACTTGGCCCAGCGATGCTCCAACTTTTTCAACCCGTCCAAAAAATACGTTTTCTCAAGGTCTGCAAAATAGG
>JAUMHM010085412.1:0-11637 GCA_032362435.1 Melikaiella ostensackeni | reverse complement strand
AATGAAAAAAATGTTTTTTACAATGTTAACGTCAAACCTGGAGAAGGTTAATTTTTACTATAATTTCAACGTTAAAAATACGTTTTATAATAATAAAGTAATAGTTATATGTTCCAAAAATGTAAGCGTTGTGAAGGTAAGTTTACAGGTTATGTCCTATATTTACAAATATTTTATATTTCTTATAAGACGTTTTTTTGCTATATAAGAAACGTCGTTCTATGTTCTTCAGATTGATGATAGGGTGGAGGTATTGTTTAACCTAAAGAGGCACCACGTCGTGGTGCGAAAGTTTGTTTAAAATAAAACTTAAGGATCAGTAGATCGAAAAATTAACATCTTTGTTATATTCACTGCACTGATCAACAACCAACATCTATTAACATTTTCCTATAATTTGAATAAATATAATTAAATGAATTATTAATAATGAATAATAAATAATAATTGAATATAATTTTTCTATAAATTTCCCCTGATGAGGAAGTCTGAATTGGCTTCGAAATTTGTTGGTCCCCAGTAGTACAAAAAAGACGGAGAAAAGAAAGAGTGAGAGGTTCGTTTGATTGACTCTTTCTTTTTCTCCCCCTTTTTTCTTTTTTTTTTTGTATATTTATTGTACACTTGTCTCTAATGAGCCGTAAAAGTGGATAGTTTCGTCGTCTTTTTTTTTATTTGTGAACTTTTTGGGTGTTCTTTTTCAGTACACAAAAAATTTTCATAGGAAAGTAGATTTCATTTTGATCTCTAAGAAGTTTCAAAAGAGAGACATTAGGCAAAGATTTGTTCCAATCTGCAGGGTTGCCTATGGATACTAAAAAAATATTTTTTAATTGCGGTATTAATGATTAATTCAATTTACAAAAACATGTCTATTTTCATTTAAATATATTATACAAATTTGAGAAAGATGGCAATTTTTAGAAACGTAATATTGTTTTGGATTATTACCTTCTTCTTAATTGAAAAATAGAATAATCTGAATAGATTGGTTCTAAGTCAATCTACAAAATTATTTTCTTGTTCCTATAAAAACGTTTTGCCCTAATATTAAGAACAATAAATTATATATATATATATATATATATATATATACGTAAGCAGAGATAATAATTATATAATCTTACCCTGTCTTAAATATCTGTTCGCTCTTTACAAATGCAAAGCGGTCTGCAAATGCACTTATGACGTCATATACTTGAAATAATTGTTATCGCTGTTAAATACAGGACTGCAGAGTGCAAAACGTGTTCGAAATTTTTAAAATCATCAGAAATGTTAAATCGCACATTTCATTATCGCGGTCAATGTAAGTTTTCTCTAATGAGCCGTAAAAGTGGATAGTTTTGTAGTCTATTGTGGATTTGTGAAATTTCCAGGTGTTCTTTTTGAGTACACAACAAGTTTTCATAAAAAAGTAGATTTCATAAAAATTAATAGATAATAAATAATAATTAAATCTAATTTTCCTATAAATTACTCCTGATGAAGAAGTCTAAATTGACTTCGAAACATGTTGGTCCCCAATAGTATAAAAAAGAAGGAGAAAGGAAAGAGTGAGAGGTTGGTTTTGGTTGACTCTTTCGCTTTCTTCCTATTTTTTTGTTGTTGCACATTTATCGTGCATTTGTCTCTAATGAGCCGGAAAAGTGGATATTCTCTAAGTCTATTTTTGATCTGTGAACTTTTTGGGTGTTCTTTTAAGCATACAAAAAAAAGTCAATTTATGAAAAGATATCTATTTTTATTTAAATATAGTATATAAATTTCAGTAAGTTAGCAATTCATAGAAATGTGTTATTGTTTTGGACTATTACCTTTTTCTTAATTGAAAAATGGAATAATCTGAATATATTGATTCTAAATCAATCTACAAAATTATTTTCTTGTTACCATAAAAACGTTTTGCCCTGATATTAAGAACAATAAATTTTATATATACAAGTGACCAGAGATAACAATTATTTCTCACTCCGTCTTAAATATCTGGTCGCTCGTCACAAATGCAAAATGGTCCGCAAACGCCCTTATGACTTCATATACTTGAAATAATTGTTATCGTTGTTAAATATAGGATTGCAGAGTGCAAAGCGTGTTCGAAACTTTTAAAATCATCAGAAATTTTAAACCGCACATGTGATTATCGCGACCAATGTTCTCGAACTCTTAGTTTTAGTGCCATTCTCCACTCCGCGAATACGGTACTCTCCAATTAAAAACTCTGTATAATTTATCTGAGTATTATAATTAAGTCACACTGCATTCGTCAATCGGGTAGGTTGGGATGAAGTAACATTAACCTGTCGATGCAACATGTATTTTACAACCGGTTTGGTAACTTTCAGTAACAATATGCAAGCAATCTATAATTAATATGCGCATCATGATCAAAATGTTCATTCATCATTAATTTTTTTCAAGACACTTTTTAGGCTATTAGCATAATCTCATTTCGCTTCCCACGGTATCAAACATTTCTCTACAAATATTTCTTTTGGCCTATTATTTCCAAGCTTATTTCTAATTTTGAGTTATAGAGTTTATAAATTTGAGAAATTGTAAGAATTGATTCGAATTTTTTTTTGTAGTTGAGATCCGTAATTCGGATGTTCAGGATTCGAAGTACTCTATGGAACTAGAAAGAGTATCAAAAAAGTATCTTTCGGGAGAAAAATTATACCCAAAAATAAAAATAAAAAAAATAAACAATAGTGTGAAAAATACTTGCTACTAAAAACGAACGTATTTAAAAGTGAAATTTCTTTCATACTTTTCTGTACGTCAATAACTACGCCGAAGAAGGCATCTAACAGGGAGATGATCAGTGTTGGGATTTTTTCTTTAATCTCATAAATTCCCTACTGAGATTCCATTGGATGAGTATTAAGCTGCCAAAACATTATTTACCAATGGCGACCCTTTCTTGAAAAAATCGAGTTTTTTAAATTTCTTTTGTTGAATTGAAATGTCTATTTATTAAATTCTCATGTAAAATTATGTAAGTATAACAATTTGCTACCAGAAAAGACGAATTTTTAACAAAATAAATGAATTTTCTACTTAAAAAGATAAAGTTTCAACTAAAATGATGAATCTTTAAACAGAAAAATGAATTTTTAACAAAGGAGTCCAAACTTCAACCAAGTACTTGAATTTTCGACCAAGAAATATTTAAATTTTTAATAGACAATAGTTGACTTTAATCGGAAAAGTCGAATTTCCAACAAAATAAATGAATCCTCAACCAAAAAAGATTAATTTTCAACCAAACAGTTGAATTTCTAACCAAAAAAGATGATTAGAAGAAATTTCTACCAAAAAAGATGAAGTTTCAACATAAAAAGACGAAATTTGACGAAACAGTTAATTTTCAATTAAGAAAGATTTTTCAGTAAAAAAACAGAAAAACAATTTCAACCAAATTGTTGCAGTTTCAAGCAAAAAAGACAATTTTTCTACAAAGTAGTTGAACTTTCAACTCGAATATATGAGTTTTCAAGAAAAAAGTTAATTTTCAACCAAATAGATCGAATCTCAACCGAAAAAGACGAATTGTCAACAAAATAGTTGAACTTTTAACCATAAAGACGAATATTCAATCAAGCGGTTCAATTTTCAACCAAACAATATGACTAGAAGCAATTTCTACCAAGAGAGATGAAGTTTTAAACCAAAAAGACAAAATTCAACAAAAGAGTTGAATTTTTAACCTAGAAAGATTTATCAGTCCAGAAAGAAAAACTATTTCAACCAAATAGTTGTAATTTCGAGACAAAAAGACTCATTTTCTAAAACACAGTTAAATTTTCTACTCGAAAATATAAATTTTTAACAAAGAAGTAAATTTACAACTAAATAGTTTTATTTTCTATCAAAATAGTTTGAATTTTTAACCTAAATAGATAAATTATCAACAAAAGAGTTAAACTAACGACCCAAAAGGACAAATTTTCAACAAAACAGTTGAACTTTCAACCAAAAAGATGATTTTTACACCAAAAAGGATGCATTTTTTCTAAATTGTTAAATTTAAAAAAATAATAGAATTCACAAGCAAATAAGATTTTTCATTTTTAAACAAAAGAGATGAATTTTCGAACTTGAAATACGAAGTTCAACTAAAATCATGAATCTTTAATCAAAAGAAAAGAATTTTTAGCTGTTAAAAATTCAAGAAAAAACGGCGACCAGTTTATGAAAAAATCGACTTTTCAAAAATTTTGATTAAATGGATTGAAATGTTTATTTATTAAATTCTTATGTGAAACATGTGAATATTGTATTCTTAACTCTTGTTTTCAATAAGAAATTTATTTCTTTTTCTTGAATTTTCAACTGTTGAAAATTCAACAATTAAAAATATAAGAAAATTTTTAATTGAATCTAAAACAGTTGAATTTTCAATTGTTGAAAATCGAAGTAAATTCAAAGACAAAATCAGTTTAAAATCTAAACGGTTGAACTTTCGACAAAAAAGGCGAATTTTCAATGGAAAAAGTATGACTTTTTTACAAAATTGTTCAATTTTCTAGAAAATGATAAAATTCTCAACCAAGTGATAAGATTTTCAAATTTTAACCAAAAGAGATGAATTTTCAAACAAAAAAGATGAAATTCAACTAAAATGATAAGTCTTTAACCAGAAAAATTAATTGTTAACAGATGAAAATTAAACTATTATAAATCAAAGAAAATTTTTTACTGAATTTCAAACAATGGAATTTTGAATTTAGTAGTATTCTAAAGTATTTGACAATATTACCCTAAAATTTTTAAGATCCTTCGAAATCTCTTCAAATGACTGAAATCTATTAAAAATGAAATGTTATCAAAAATATTTAAAATCCTTTGAAATCCCTTCAAATGATGGAAAACTATTAAAAATTTCTTGTTTTTTTTACTAATTTTTATACTTATTCTAATTAATTAAAATTCAACTGGTCAAAATTTAACGGTTAAAAATTCAATTTTCAGTTTTCGTCAATTTTCAACAGCTGAATTTTGTATTAAAAATGAATGTTAAAAATTTCATGTATACATAATTTTACATGAGAATTTAATAAATAAACACTCCAATCCATAAAGATTTTTTTGAAGAAAGCCAATTTTTTCGTTAACGCGTGGCTGTTTTCAAATAATGTTCTATGTATTTGACTGATTTCTTTCTTCATTTTCGGTAGAGTAATTTTTTCATGGATACCTTTCCTTAATTTTTTATTTCTCATTTTTTGAAAACGGAAATTTTCCAGTCCGATCAATTTTTTATGTCACTTTACTGAAAAAAGTAGCAAAAAAGTAACCTTGTCAAAGAAGTAGCAAAAAAGTAAAAAGGTGTGGAATTTCGAAGCCTGTATGTCGGAAACGTTTACGACTGTCCATTTAAATCAAGTACCTTTGGATGCCAGAGGTGATCTACAAGGTACTCATCTAGCTCGATTCTATACACGCCAGAATCTAACGGGTGCGCTAATAACAATTTTATATTTTTTACTCAAACACGTGCAGGAATTTCCCCATCTTTCCCTATTTGAAGTTGGGTTCTGATGGGGCCCCTATTAGAATTTCTAGTTCAGAAGGAACTGATGGGTGCCCTGTTAGGCTCTAGTGAGGAATTCCATGCTTCGTTTAGGTATAGCGAATCCATCTGTATCAAATGGGGCTTCGACCAGAATTTCTAGTCTAGAAAAAATTGGTGGATCCCTATTAGACTCTAGTGAACAATTTCTCGCTTTGCATCGGTAAGGAAAATCTACCCAGATGAATGTTGAATTAAAATATACTGCACTTAGATTAGAAATAAACATTTAAATTTCTGATACATTAAGGAAATAGTCAACAAATCTGCTACATTCATTTGATAAATTCTTGCAATATTTAAAAGTTCAGTAACTTCAAGTTGAAATTTATTGTTCGTAGGAGAATGTCAAATTTAGTTCCTTAAAGTAATTTCTCACGAGGTAACAGAAGTTTTCGAAAGTTATGTAGTAAAATAATACAACATAATTAAAGTTTTATATTTTTACTAATTTTTTCTCATTAAATTTCAATATCGAAAAACCCATTCCCTTTTGTTTGTAATTTCGTATGTTCTAGCAAGGCTTCAGAAAATAGTACAAATTAATTTCTTCACTCTGCAGTATCTTTCAATGAATGAAAATGTTTCTGAAAGTTAACCTTGCGATATTTTTTGAAAGTCAAATTCAAGGAAATAATGAAAAATTTTCAAATAAACATGTGATTTTTTCAATTTTATGCTTAAGATTATTTCTTGCCAAAAAATACTAGACGCAGTAATAAATTTGACATTTTCTTATCCCCAAAACGTCAAGTATTTGAAAATAAACTACAGTCGTATTTTAAATTGCCGCTTCAATGCTGCGCGCCACAAGCTACGCACATCGACTGACGACATGATAGGAGTTTGCTGCCAGCCTGCCACGTGGTTAATTGTCCATAAAAGACACAACTCTTAAGCATTTGGCTAATTATTTATTAAAGTTTTGAATGTGGATGCATATCGCGAATATAAAAATATATCATGAGTTTGTAGAAGTGAAGTCATCAAATTTCTTAACGCTGAAATATAGTAGAGAAATTGTGTAGTGAGCTGTAAATCCTAACTTCTAATCGTCAATTTTGTGTAAAAAATATAGTGCAAAAATAAATTTCTAAACATCAGTTTCAAAAGTTCCACGTGCTTTAAGTGTGCAAATGTAAAAAATGCGGTTGTTTTAAATAATGTTCGAATGTTGAAGATTCGGACGTGATGTGAAAATTATGATTTACAGGGCATTCATTCATTTACCTAGATTGACCAATACTAGATTGGATTCAAATATTATTCGACAATTGCAAATAATTTTTTAATCTAATCTTGTTGAAGTGAACAAATACCCTCATAGGAGCCCCGCAGGCGCCCTTCTTTTTAGTAGGGCTGTGGAAGGGCGACCTCCACTAGCACACTACTAGAAAGTCTAGTTGGGCCCACTCCGACAAAAGCGCTACGTTACCGATGGGATTCCGACTAATTTTCCCCACTAGAGCTCGATTATAAATAGGAAAAACTCGTCAGGGCCCCACTATAACTCTTTAGAAATTCCTGCACTGGAAGGCTCACAATTTTCAAATAATGTCAAAGAAATAAATAACCTTAGTCTTCTTGAAAGCCAATCAGAAACGTATTTGATTTATCGTTTCAGAGAGGTTCTCTTTTGAGCTCTATTTTCGATAAAATAAAACCTTTTCTGTAAGTAATCGGATAAAAATTAATGATAATGACGCCATTTTTGAGTTATTGTCAAGCCCCTTAAATTGTCTTACCAGTGCAATCAGAACCGACCTTTTTTTTAATTACAGGATTTAATTCAAAATATCTATTATTCTCTTAACACACTTATACTTAAAACTAATTCAAATCTCGTCTTTTTCGTTATTCATTTATAAAATAAAAAATTAACTAGCCCACCTGCATCTATAAACCTCGCAATTATACCCATGCTCTATGCCAGATCAACAACATTATTGCCAATTGAAAAAAAAAAGCCCGAGCACTATTGCGTGCCGCTGGGGATTAAGTTGCAGAACCAGAACTCCATTATTCGACTGATTTACGTGTTCTCCACAGGCCACATTATTTATCATCTCATCGGACATACCATACTAATTAATATTATTTTTCAATTTTGCCCCAGCAATTCATACTAAACTAATGAAGTAATGTTATGCCCGCTCCTGTAGATTCGCGTTGTTCTCCAACGTCTCTATTCACCTAAGATACTCTCTTTATCAGTAGTTTTTTCGGAATTTATAGATTCGTGCAACTACCTACTCTGGGTGTAATTTACAGCACATAAATCAGTTATCTAGGGGAAATTTCTGAATTTACGTGCGCTTTTTTAGAATAATATGTATTTTCAAGGGTATATCTGAAATATGCGGTACTGCTGTTGTAGTTGCTGTTGTATTCGCCAAAAAAAAACCGGATTTGCGGTCAAACAACTCGTGGATTTTGCACCACGATAACGCCCCGTCGCACAATGCCATCGTTATCCGTGAGCATTTGGCTTAAAACGAAACGAATACCATCCAACAACCACTGAATTGACCTGATTTGGCTCCCTGCGACTTTTTCCTATTCGGTCGACTAAAGAAACCGCTCCGCGGAACGCGTTACAGCACCCAAGATGAGGTCATTGAAAAATCGAAATGGCTCTAATGGCTATACCGCAAACCGATTATAAAAAATGTTTCGAGGATTGGATCAAGCGCTGGCATAAATGCGCTGCAGTCGATGGGGAGTACTTTGAAGGGGACAATGTGGATTATGATAAATAAACTTGTATTTTTGATTTTAAAAATAAAGTCTTAAAACTTTTTGATCAAGGTGGTATTCTAATGTACGAGGTATAATATAGACAACAATATGTACTGAAATATGAGTGTCCACAGAAATTTTTTTGTGGTTACTTTGATACACAAACGGCTATCATTCGACTATTGGGGTTCGATTTTTAGACTCGACGTTGGTGTCAAAATGGAGAAAAAATATGTCACTACTCACTCGCGAAGTTTTAAGAAATGAAACAATTAAGAACTTTTATCGCAAAGTAAAAAAAAGTCCAAGAAAACGTTGCGAATTTTAATTAGTATCTATCGACGTAACTGGTAATAACTTTTATATTTCGGAATAAAGCTGCATGAATGGATGAAAATATATACTAGAGCAGGATAAAACAATTCGCCAAAGGATTTTGGCATCCCTTTTATTATGGAACTTTAAGAAGACTTTTTGTGTTGTTTTCCATTGAAGTAACATTCATCGACGTAACCTTACTTTTGGCGTCTCCTTAGGAAGAGCCGATAATAAACTATATAGGGCTGTGCAGAGATGTCCCAAAAATTTTCACCAAAAATCTAAGAAAAATAAAAAATTGTATATAAATAGTTTCAGTTTATGTACAAATATATCAAAATCAGCAAATTTAATGTTAGGTTTTAAAGTTTTGATATTAAGTTTATTGAAAAAAATGTTTTACTTTGAAAAAAATTGTCTATTTTATGTATTAGATAATTATTGAGTGTCTTTTTCTTTCTTATTGTTGCACACTTTATTGCTTTATTTTATTGAATAGTAAGCCTTAGTTAGAGGAATATGGAAAATGCAAGATATGCATACAATATATTTTTTTAGTACTACTAAATCTAGCTTGAGCTACAAAATGCCAGGGAGATTATGTGCGGTTCCGATCTTTAGCTTGAAACAAATGATAAGAAAAAGTTTGAGAGTAAACAAAAGAGATTTCTATGCACATGTTGATCTGGGAAAAGTGTTCTATAAGGTGGATAGAACTAACTTTGGGCAGTCCTGGAAGCGTATGAAGTGAATGGTTGGCTTCTAAAAGCAATAAAATGTATACATGGACAAATGTTTAAGAATGGCTCTCTTAGACGAAGCAGGTGGTGATCTCGGGACAGTGAAATTGCATAGACTGGCATTTGCAGATGATAAGATTGTTACGGCAGAATCAGTCGACGATTTGCAAAGAATGATGAGCAGACTGGATGCGACCATGAAGAGTATTAGTCTTAAGATGAACGCAAATAAAACAAAAATTATCGTGTTTGAATGAAGGGGTTAAAAACAGTGTGCAACATTGCTTTAAGCGAAGAAAGGATAGAAGAAATTGATAATTTCGTGCATCTTGGAAGTTTATTTACTGCTAACGGAAAGATAGATGCAGAGATATCCAAACGTATAAACGAGGGTAGTAATGGTGTATGGTGTAGAAGTATGGAGCTGGAAAGAATATGAGGAGGTGGAAAGAGTACACGAAAAATATATTAAATGGACTTTGGGATTAGACAGATGCACGCCTTGGTATATACACCGTGTGTTCCAAATCCGCGAGAACAGATTTTAATTCTCCTATAAGAAGATGGTAGGTTATGTGGTATAGATGTCGAGTTTCCACATTTAATATTCAACACCTGACTCCATGAATTGTACTTCTATGAACACGAGCGTGATGGATGAAGGAATGGACACAAAGAAGTTCACTCAGCTGTGCTTTATTATAACATTATAGAGATGCAAGTCGCATCGAGTCGCAAACAATGTTTCAGCTATGGCGGCCGACTACCAACTGCTTGAGCCGACGCGCGAATGAGAGACGTGACGTAGCGAGAAGAACCGGGATTATTCCGATAGGTAGGAAACTCACGGGGCGAGCGCGTGACATGGAGAGTTCGGGTAGAGAAGAAATTCGCACGACGAAGGCGGCACATAGAATGTTGCGCTAGATAGGAAACTCGCCTGTTGCTAATATATGTTGTAGGTCGCTACACTCCGGTACTAGAAACGCCATCTCTGTGTTGCAGAATGGGTTTTGTTTGCTTCGGTTCCTATATTACCCACGAAGAATTCTGTAGCGCTAGCTCACATGGTTCATAAGTAATGTCAAAACTGCGATAGTACGATTTCTTTGTCGGTTGGAAAGTCAAAATGGAAAAAAGAACCAAAAATTAAATTTTGTTTCGAACTTGGCAAATGTGCCACTAAAACGTACGAAATGATGCGCGAAGCATCAGCTTTATGCATTATGCTTCATTGCATCATTACAGACGATTTATAAAAAGGACTGTAAAAAATTTTTTGAAATTTTCTACGATCATCTTCAGCGCTTGGTGGAAATTGAAATTAAGAAAAATGTAAATTTGATAATTATTGTAAAAAAAGAATATGTCAACAATAGGCAGAAATGGAGAGATCAAGAAGAAATGAAGCGAGCAATGATTACGAGGCACAGCGTAAATATATTGCAAGTCGATGCGTTAAGGCGAAGAGAAAAATTCGAAGCGTAGGGCGAAGCGTTGAGTCGAGGCGTTGGTAGAAAGCATTAAGTTAATGCGTAAAACGTTAAGTTAAGAAAAGTAATATGTATGTAAGAGTTTTAGCGAGGTGATGAGGAGAGGTGAGAAGCACATGTAAAAAGGAAAAACACCAATTAAATAAATAATAATGAGACCGAAATGGCGGAATGGATGAATGGAGAGGTCTGAAAACATGTAGCCTGTGATGTAGCGGACAGAATTCACTTTTTCTAGGTCCTAGTGTTCAAAATTGACATATTATTATATATTATATGAAAGACGTTTAACGAAGTAAGTGTATTGGAGTGAGGTAAATGATAACGTACCCAGAGGTAAACCGAAGAAAGAATGGTTGGAATGTGTGAATAAGACTCTGAAGCGAAGAGATATAAAGAGTCGTAGAAACACAGGAGCTTGTATGAAAAGGTGTATGGCTGTAAAGGAAGCAGAAGATTTATGCAAGGATATGGACGTATGGAGGACAATTGTTTATAAGAGGAGGAGTGACGCCTGAAACGAAAGATTTTGAGTACTAATGGACCCTCGTGCAGAGCTTTGCTGCGTAGATGTGGTTGAGATAAAGTGTGAATCATGGCGTACAGAGAGCGGATGAGCCCAGTCTGAAGTTGCGCACCGAGCCTAGGCTCGGCTCCTTTGTTTCGGAGAACCGCTGCATGGGGGGAAGTGGTGGAAGAGCGCGCGCAAGCATTTGAATGCCAGCGGCTGTGATTAGCGAACAGCACTGTGCCCGACGCGCGCTCTCCCACC
>JAUMHM010085411.1:0-11637 GCA_032362435.1 Melikaiella ostensackeni | reverse complement strand
GCCCATGGAGACTTTTGTTCGGGGTGACGAGAACTTCATTTTCCCAAAGTTTCAGCCAATTTGACGGAGGACAGCTTTCCATAAGGTTTGTGCGGGGTTCTTTTACCATGACATTCTTCCCAGATGACCCATCGGTATGCGTAGCATCAGCGCTGCAAGTATATCTACATCGTAGTACTGACTTGCGCAAGGACACGAGTCACCTCCTTATTTCTTGGAAAAAACCACACAAATCCGTTACAAGTCAATCTCTCAGCAGGTGGATTAAAGATACCTTACAGAAAAGTGGACTGGATACCTCAAAGTTCTCGGCGTACGGCACACGCCACGCATCCACAACCGCAGCTAAGAGAAGCGGCGTAAACATTAATCGTATAAGAAAAACTGCTGGATGGACTTTGTCATCAAAAACCTTTGCAAAATTTAATTATTGTAAACTAGGAGGCAACCACGGCAACTTTGCAAAAGCAGTTTTAAAATGTTAAACTCTTTTTCCGTTTTACACATCTTGTATTTTTTACTCTTCTCTTGATTATTATCTAAATACTTGAAATAAAAGTTTTCTTTTACTTACTTCAATGGCAAAACTCTTCGGATTACTACACAGTTTATCGGTTTATATTGCCATACATTTTTAAATATCTACAACTGGTGATCTGAGGAGGAGGCGTGAAATACAATTAAATGATTAAACGAACTTACCTAAGTGAAGTTTTATCATAATTGTATGAAGCGCCTCCTCCGAAAGATCACCCCCTCCCGTTACTTCCCAACCCATATTAACGCATGGCAAAGCTTTAAAATAATTCTGGAACGGGACCGGTCCACATGGACCATGGATTAGGCAGTAAGTCATCAAAAAAACTTTGATATTACTGTCAACATTGTGGCGCCATCAGCATAAGAAGCAGGGAACTACAACTGGTGATCTTTGGGAGTCGAAGGAAGCGCTTCATACAATTATGATAGAACTTCACTCAGGTAAGTTCGTTTAATCATTAAATTAATGTCTTGTTTCGAATGATATAGAAACATTGGACGAAATTCAATTATTATTTGTGACTACTTTGTCGGTATGGAGCTAGGTATTGGGGCATATACCCGGGTAAATCATATGACGACATTTTAGGCCCAGAACGAATCCTCTAGGCGATTGCCGTAAGCGCATCACGACAGAAAAACATCAAGCTTTTTTTATATCACAATTGGATGAAAACGCTGCACACCGTTGACAACTACGTCGATTACTATATTAACAATTACAATCACATTCACAGTCTTAGTGTATTTTCAACTGTCTGCAGCGTTTCTATCCAATTTTAAGATTAAAAAAAGCTTAAAGTTTCTCTGTGACGTGTTATATTTTTTTAACATAAAATTTACCCATTGGCGGCCACTTCCGGGATATAAGTACCTATAATGTCATCAGATTAGAGCATACACTAAAATATCATTTATCATTGAGAACCCAAAATGCAAAATCTACGATCGACAAAGTGGCCCCAGGCTTCTTTTAAATAATGCACACATTATTTCAATTGCCTAAATTTCATAAGGTAGTTTAAGATAATGAGTCAGTACCATTCATACACAAAAGTTTAGGTGTTTTACACAAAAAAGTAATTTGCTGGAAAGTACATACAAAACTTATTTTACAATGATAACTACTTCATAATTTTTGTTAGTTAGAAAATGTATTACCAATTTATATAAAACAAACAAATCTTAAGGTCCAGGTGTCCACAGTACATCTTCCCCGAGGAAATTTTATTCTAAACTGTAATTTAAAGAACTTTGATGATTTCTCGAAGATTGAAACCAACTAAGAAGTCATCAGGGTAGTCTAGGTGCCTAAAATACATCTTCTCTAAGGAAATTCTCATTCTCAAGTGAAATTTGTAGAACCTTGATGGTTTCCCGAAGATTGAGACTAACTAAAAAGTTATCCTGGTAGTCCAGGAACCTTGACTACCAGGATTACTTCTTAATTCGTTTTGATCTTCGAGAAACTATCAAAGGTCTTCAAATTTCACTTTACAATAAAATTGCCTCGAAGAAGATCTATTTTAGGTACTTAAACTACCAGAAGAACTTTTTAGTTCGTTTCGATCTTCGAGGAACCATCAAAGTTCTTGAAATTTCACTTCAAAATAAAATTTCCTCGGAAAGGATGTATTTTAGGCACCTAGATCTATTTTCTATAGATTCGTAATATATTTTCTATTTAACAAAAACCATAAGCTCATTTATTATTAATGTAGAATATGTTTTATATGTACCTTTAGAGCGTATGTTCGCTTTAATATAGGAAAAAAGACTTTCAACATCAGCTTCTTGCCTTGAATAAAAATTAAATTAAATAGAAAGTTTCTGTGAAAAAAACTCACCTTCTGAAAGAAATAATCATCCGTATGTATAAACCGCAAATTGATTTTCTGTTTGAAACACCTTAACTTTTGTGTATGAATGATGCTGACTCAAGATAATCTGTCATAGTACAATAAACAAACAATAATTTATTAACAATTCATTTTTTTAAATTGAATTGACCATTTTCACTATTTTGACGTTTTCATGTATTACATTGCAAATTTCTATCCAAGTAATATACATGGTGTTTTTTTTATCCTGAGACATCGAAATATCTCAAGAAATACGCATCCAACGAAAAAAAATGTCCATAACAAAACTTTCTATTTACGAAGGGGAAAAGCGACTCCACAAAAATTTACCCCACACTCCATCCCCTAGGGGCGGTAGGGGGGTAACTTTAAAATTTCAAATGGGAACATATATTTTTTATTTTAGATTCAGATTCTTTATTTAAGAATACGTAAGTTTTGTGAAAAAAGGTTTTCTCGATTCGCGCAAACGAGGGTTGTTAACCGGGGGTGGAATCTGGATGCAACTCCCGCATTCCAAATCCTGTACCTGGCGCCATCAAAAATAAATTAAAAATTCGACATTAGTTAAAAGTTGTCCTTTTTTACTCCCGATAGGAGAAACTCCAGCTAGGAGAAGTTTACTCGTGTACCGAGAGATCTTGATAGATTATAATAAAAAGGAAATTTGACAATAGTGAGAGTTTTACGTTTTGCTTCCAATAGGAATAGATAAAAGAGTTTTCTTTAGATAAATAGGAGAGACTACACAAAAGAAAAGTAGTACTCAGTAGAATAAAATTTAAGAATTATTGTATTGAGCTCAAATTATTCTAATAAAAATAAAATTAGAAATAGAGTAGGCATAGAGCCATAATTCTAGACGGATTATATTTTACTTATGAAATAAATTTTATGTAAAAGACAAGAATTTAATGAATGTATGAATTTATAATTTTACACGAGAAGTAAAGTTCTTTTTCGACCGTGCGTGCCGATCCACGGTTCTAGAAAGCTAAGAATCAATATTTATCTAATGCATGCTTTGAGAATAAATATTTAAAAAAAATAACAAATCAAAGTAAATAAAAATTAATTAACAAATAAAATTGAATCTGTCACAGTACGAAAATCTCCAAACATATTTTCTTCAAGAAGTAAAATCTTTGGGAAATTCATTCTATTTTTCCACAACTATAATAGTAGAAATAGAATACTCATCGAAAATTTCGTTTTAATTTCAATTATCCGAAAGTGTTAAGGTTCCACGAAATCTAAAAACTTTTTTCTTTACTCTCAAACTTTTCTCTATGATCTATCTCAAGCTGAATATCTGATCCCCTCATGATCTCCCTGTCATTTTTTTTGCAGCAGACGATGCATGGGCCCGTCCTTTTCAAGTACTTCCAGGTCTTCCAGAGCCCCATCCTTTTGATATGCCTCAAGGAAGCCACGTTTATATTCAAAAAATTATAGCTGGCACCCGTGTACATGGCTATGTTCTTCATGGACTCCTTGAACGTGTTGCAGCAATTCCAGAAGAGAATAATCTATATGGGCACGTTGCTGTACAACTCGATAATGGCCATATTTTCTATGCACGTCTTCAACCCGGTCGAACTTATAACCAACGTCAAAATGACGATGGGCATAATGGTCCTCAACAATACTTCTGTTTAGTAACAAGACCATTAGGGTGGAGTTTGGAAGCATTCCTTGAGCCTCCCAGTCCAGAACAGTACGTGGATAATTTCGCGCGCGTTTTTTTTACACGCGGTAGAATTAATGTGGTGGGAAACTTACAAATAGCACATCATATTATAATTTAGGGATGTTCAGTTCTTTCAAAAACTTCAAAAACTTTCAAAATCGATCTTGCATCGAATTCACGTGAATCGATTCAATGAAAAATCGAAATCGAAGCATCAATCTAGCATGAATCGATCCGAAAAGTGCCCGAAATTTCAATTATTAATCATTTTTAGAAAACTTATTGTGCAATAATATTTCACATTCAACTTTCAAAATCAATATCAAACAAAACACAAATTAACCGACAGCAGTAGCTGGGTGGTCATTTTCGACTCGTCGAGATCACGAACATTAAGCACGGACGGGCGCGGATAGCGCTCGGATGGGTGACTGTTTGTGATTCTCGCTTATATGGGTTTTCGCTGCCTTTCATTACTGTCGAGCGGGAGATTTGACGCCAATGAGGAATGCCAGGCACTCGATGCAATTGAATTTCTACATCCAGACTCGTCTGTCGGTAGCCGGCTGCATTCGGGAATTGAGGTTTTCTGCAGTTTTTCACTCCTCTGATGAAATGTTCAAGCTAATGCGAGCGCTTTTAATACAAAAATTTTCGTGATCACCAAAAAATTTATTGTTGGAAAATTTCTAGAATCCTTTCTGTATTTCCGGAAATTTAGGACCAAAAAAGAGTTCCTTAATGCCTTTTATATAGTTTCCTAAATATTCATCTCGATATCTCAATTCGTGTGGATGTGAGTTGTTGCAAAAAAATGTCGGTAAGGTATAATTTTAAATTACATTTTCATCACGTGTCTCGCGCTCCGTACTCGAATAAAGTCTGTCCGTAATGCGAATTTTTCTATATGTACATATTATGTTGAACTGTATTCTAATAAATTTGTGTTATATTAATTTCCGTAACTTCTTTTCTTAAATTAATTATTTTTATCACTTAGTAAATTAGAACGGTGCATTTATTATTATTATTTTCCTAATTTTAAGTTTGATAAAAGTAAAATCTAATTAATTCACGGGACTACGGTCTTAGGTGAAAAATTTTGTTGTTAAACATTTTATTGTATCTTGTGTTGTTACCTCATAAATTTGAATTTTTTATTTTTAATGGTATTGTTCATGATTAAAAAAAACTATGCGTTGTCTTAAAAAATAGTCTCAAGAATATTTGTAGATCTTTTTGAGATGAACAATTTTGTTTTGCACCATTTCTTCGAATCTTGCATAGTTTGACCGGAAAATGAAGTATTTTATTTTTAATAACATTTTTCACGATTTATATAAAGATATGCGTCTCATTAAAGAAATAGTCTAGAGCAAATTTGTAGAAATTTTTGAGACGAACAATTTTGTTCTCCAACATTTTTTTCATATCTCGTACAGTTTTGCAGGGAAGTGGAATTTTTTATTTTCAATAAAAAATTCCACGATTAAAAGAAAAACTATGCCTCTTACAAATTTGTAGGTCTTCTTGAGATAAACAATTTGGCGTCTTGACATTTTTTTTCGTAACTCGTACAGTTTTTCTGGAAAGTGGAATTGTTTGTTTGATAACATTTTGTACGATTAAAACAAAATTAACGCGTCTCATCGAAAAAAAAATTTATAGGTCTTTTTGAGATGAACCATTTTCCGTCTTAACATTTTTTTCGTATCTCGTAGTTTTGCTGAAAAATGAAATTTTTTATTTTTTCAAAATCATTTTCGATGAATGAAACCAGAACCGTTTATGAAAAATGGCTAGTCAATGAACTCGTCTTTTTCTTTTTAGGCCTCAAAACCGTGTACCAAAAGGCAATCAAATCAGATCATTCCTTCGAAAGTTACTCTGTTTACAGACGCCGATAAAGACGACAGACAGACACCGAACTAAAATCCATTTTTTCTCAATCAGTGATTTTCAGTGATTTCAGTGAATTTCAGTTCGAAAATTTAATTCTAAATCAAGACAAAAAACAAATTTTCAACGAAATAGTGAAATTTTCTACCAAAGAAATGAATTTTCAACTAATGTAATGAATATTCAACAAAATAGTTGAATCTTCAACAAAAAAAGTTGCATTTTTAACCAAAAATGTGGAATTCTCAAGCCGAAAGGCGAATTGTCTACAAAATAGTTAGATTTTCATCATAAAAATATGAGTTTTTAACGGAAACGTTATTTTTCTACCAAACATTTGGATTTTCTACCAGAATAATTTAATTTTGTACCAAAAATATAAGTTTTCAACAAAAAAATTAATTTTCAACCAAATAGTTTGATTTTCTGCCAAATTGTTGAATTTTCAAGCCAAGAAGACGTATTTTCTACCGAACAGTTGAATTTTCAACTGAAATCATGAATCTTCAACCAAAAAAGATAAATTCTCAACAAAACATGTAATAGTTGATATTTCAACCAAAAAACTGTTTGATTTCAAATCAAAAACAGTTCAATTCAACTAAAAACGACTAAGTTACAACAAAATAGTTAATCCTCAACCAAAATAGATTAATTTTCAGTCAAACAGTTGCATTTTTAACCAAAAAAATTACTTTTCCACCAAATTACTCATTTTCAACAGAAAACATTAATTCCCAACCAAGACTCGAGTGCAGTCTATACTATGGCTTAAAGAGGATCAATTTTAAAATCCTTACCAAAGAAAAGCCGAGTGACAAACCTCTGAAAATGTCCTCGTAAGAAAAAGCAAGAGAATAAAATGAGTAGTTGGAATCGCTACTCATCAGATTTGGATTTCATCCAAATCAATCTCCATCACGTCAAGGCAGCGTCTGCAATCTCAAGCAGACGTCTGATAGCGGAACAATCAGTTTTTGGCCTTATTGAAGAACTTTGGTGCTACAAGACAGACGTTAAAGGAATCTGTCAGAAGAGCGGTTCTGTTATATATACTGTAAGACCGGTGCGGTGAGACACTTAGGACAGCGATGTTTGTCAGAGGTGATATTGTATTTATAAGTCTACCAAGCTTTTGCTTCAGAGATCTAGTCGCAATAAAAATTGAACACCAAGTAGGATGTTCACGTTAGCCCTTGGTGATATGTTCAGCGTATCTGTCTTTTGACGCTCCAGATCAACCACCATCTGAAGAATGGAGACAACTGGTGGAACAATGTGAAATGGAAGAAAGGCCACTCCTCATTGAATACGATGCCAATGCGCATCACTCACTATGGGGCAGTAAGGACATCAACAACAGAGGAGAGTCTTTGTTAGATTATCTCATGACAACCGATTGAACCGTATTGGATCGGGGTAATTCTCCTACCTTTGTGACTTGCAAGAGGTAACTGACCTAACTTTATGCTCAATATGTTTGAGTGATCAGTTTGAAAGATGGCATGTATCGCATGAGTTGTATTCATCTGAGCACAGGCATATATGTTTCTTCCTAAAAGCAGATAGATGCGATGCTGAGAGGTACAGGAACCCAAGAGTAACGACCTTGGATGGTTACAGAGATAACATCAGTGGACCTCTTAAAACTGTACCCAGGAGGATCGGGCCTATCAATCAAATAGAATTTGCGGTAGACATTATCCATAGACTATGCTCAAAGCCAATGAGAACTATTGTCCATACCGGGTAAAGAAAACTGGCGGGGGTGCCCCCTGGTGGAGCAGTAGGCTTGAGGCCCTTAGAAGGGATACTAGACAACTACTTAATGGGGCTTAAAAGGATGAAATAGGGGACTTGTATAAGATAGCTATTACAAGGTATAAAAACGAGATACAGGCTGCAAAGAGGGACTTGTGGAGGGGGTATTGTCAAGGTATAGAAAGTATACCTGACACCGCACGACTCTAGAGAACCTTAAGAGGTAACTCGTCATGTCAACTGAGGGAATTAATGTTACCATCGGGCGACGTGACCGAGACAGCCGATTCGATATTAAAGCACCTGATGGAAGCCCATTTTCCGGGGTCGATGTTGGACCGAACGCCGGAGGAAGAAGCCTTCGACCTATGCTCCTCAGGCGAGCCAACTAACAGAACCAGGGGCGAACACTGGAAGGTTGCTAGTCGAATAGTCACGTACTCGAAAATCAGGTAGGTTGTTAATCAATTTGACCCATTCAAGCCTGCAGGAGATGACGATTCCTCCGTTTTTACAGTAAGGGTTCGAATTTTTGGTGGGCCATTGTGTAGCTTATTTAGAGCGTCTTTAGCAATGGGATATACCCTTGGAGCTTGGAGGAGGGTTAAGGCAATCTTTATTCCTATACCGAGTAGGTCAACCTATCATGAAGCCAAATCTTTTAGACCAGTTAGCCACATTATTTATGTTGAAAATGCTAGAAAAACTAGTGGACCTTTATATGAAAGAGGAAATCCTACTGGAGAAACCACTTCATAGTAATCAGTTCGCTTCACAAAAAGGCAAATCTACCGTAGATGCGCTACATGCATTCACTATTCGCGTCCAGAGAACGTTGCAAAAAGGTCAAATAGCAGTGGCCGCATTTCTAGATGATATGTAGATGACCTTGTAATCCTTATGGAGGGAAAATATGAGGGCACATTAGTTGAATTCATGTAAAAAGCACTCAAAATGGTTGAGAGGTGGTGTGTCGATCGTGGCCTATCCGTTAATTCGGATAAGAAGGAACTTATAATTTTCACGAGGAGGAGAATACTCCCTGACCTCAGAAAACCCAAGTTCTATGGCAGATTAGTAGAGATTTCGAAATCGGCGAAATACTTGGGAGTCATATGTGACTCCAAGCTGACCTGGAAGACCCACGTCGACACTGCAGTTAAATAGTCAGACCAATAATTGCATATACCTTATTGATATGGGTATCAAAGCCGGAAGTAATTGGCTGCAAAAAACAACTGCAAAGCCCACAAAGAGTATTTTGTTTAGCGATCTCCGGCTCAATGAGGTCTACACCGACCGTATCATTGGAGGTACTATTGTGGTATTGAGGTACTATGGCATGATGAGCGAAGTAAAGAGGTATTATTTAAACCGAGAGTATATCGCACGCCGTTTCTAGGAAAGCGGTCGAGGAGTGGATTCGGGTCGCACATGCGAGGCAGTGGGAAGAAACCAAGTAACTGATGCACTTGAAGAAGAACATTAATTTAGCATATTCAAGGAGGTCTAAAGATCTCATGGATATGGAAAGAGGGCAGGTAAAGGTTGCAGTGGAGTTATTAACTGACGACTGCCACCCAAACAAACATTTACACACATTGGGGTTTGAGGTCGAACCTCAGCGTCGTAAGCGTGGTCACTCGGAGGAAAAAAGCGCATCACATACTGTGCGAATGTTATGCTCTTGCAATACTCAGAGAAAGATATCTTGGAGATTACTTTTTAACCCCGGAAGAGTTTGATGACATGCCCTATGGATCAATATACGCACTTACAGGTATATCAAAAAATTCTCTAATGGGTGATGTTTAATAGATGGGCATAGTATAGTAGGTTTTACCGCAGCGCTTTGGGTCTCTTAATAGCCCCGTCTGGATAACAAAAATAATAGTAATAATAATAATAACTAAAATCATGAATCTTCAATCAAAAAAATAAATTTTTTATAAAGTAGTTGTACTTCAAATCAAGTAGTTAATTTTTTAACCAAAAAGATGAAATCTCAACGAAACATGTAATAGTTGATATTAAAAACAAAACGTTTTTGATATTAAATAAAAAATAGTTGAATTCAACCACAAGAGGATAATTTTTAAAAAATTGTTGGATCTATGACCAGAACGAATTAATAATCAACCAAACAGTTGCATTTTTAACCATAAAAAGATGAAATTTCCACTAAGAAGATTAACTTTCTACCAAGAAAGACGAATTTTCAATCAATTAGATGAATATGAAACTTGGAAAGATCAATTTTCAATTGAAAATATCAATTTTCAATTGGAAATATCAATTTTCAGCTAAAGATAGAATAGTTACATTTTCATTTTAAAAAAATTGATTCTCAACAAAAAAACAGAAATTTTCAACACATAGTTCAATTTTCAACCATAGAGATGAAGTTTCAACTGAAATGATGAATCTTCAATAGGAAAGATTGGATTTTCAACAAAAGAGTTCAACATTCAATCAAATAGTTGAATTTTCAACCGAAAAGATACTTTTTCAACCAAGAAGATTTATTTTCTACTAAAACAGACGAATTATCAATAAAATACATGAATTTTCAGTCAAGTAGATGAATTTTCAATTAGAAAATATCAATCTCCAATTAAGAATATCAATTTTTAACAAAAATTGAAATAGTTACATTTTCAGTTACAAAAATTAGTTCTGAACGAAAAAAAGACAAATTTTCTACAAAATAGTTAATTTTTCAACCAATTAGATGAATTTTTAACCAAAAAAATAGTTCTGGAAGCAAGAAGATTTATCTTCTACCACAAAAGACCAATTATCAACAAAATACATGGAAACTAAATATTTCATTTATCAATGAAAAAGAGACAAATTATAAACCAAAAATGGAATAGTTAAATTTTGGGTTAAAAAATTAATTTTCAACCAAGAACGAAAAGAATTTTTAACACAGTAGTTTAATTTTCAACGAAAGAGATGAATCTTCAACGAAAAAAAATTAATTTTTAAAAAAGTAGTTCAACTTTTAACCAAGTAGTTGAATTTTTTAACAAAAAAGATGACTTTTCAGCAAAATAGTTTCATTTTCAACTAAATAATCAAATCTACAACCAAATAGTAGAATTTTTAACCAACCGAGAAAAATTCCGAAACAAGAATATAATAGTAGACATTTAAATTTGAAATAAAAAATGATTTTTAACCAAACATAGTTAGATTTTCTTATTGAGCTCCATTAATTCAGTTCGCATTCAAGCGAAAAAACAAGAAATAGGAGAATTTTCTTGAAAACAGGGGAAAAGTAGGGAACAAGGGAAACAGTGTGAAGTCGGGAACATGAAAGTGATTCTCAAATTCATTAAGTTATTATTTAACTGTATCGTTGCAGGACGATCTTTTGCAAAATTCGCAAACTTTGTTAAAAATCATATGAAAACGTATTAAACATTATCTAAACTTGTAACGTTACTTGCACTAATCAGTTTGCTTGCTTTTAAAAACCTTCTTTATTCATTGATCATTTGTAATTACATGTTTACATTTGTTATATGTGCTATAATTCTGCGCCTGTCACATCAAAATTAACTTATCAGAATATTTTGTACTTATTTATGAATCTTTTGATTATTGCGAACATTGTTACCAATTACGGTGTTATTGAATCCAATACCTATTCTTACCTAAACTAACTTACAAACTAGTCTCTATGTACAATATAATCTAATAACTATAAGAAAATATGAATTATAATTAGTTGGCGAGTAAAGCATATAATACATATACATATATATATATATATATATATATATATACATATATATTGGGGTTGTGGCCGCCCATCTCACGGTTGTGAGGCGTGGCCATGGGTGTGATTTACCGCGGTTCTACTGGGAGCCGGTGTCA